>APFE030614774.1:8909-54188 GCA_000404065.3 Pinus taeda
ATATTAATTTTTTATATTAATATCAGATTTCATAATTTAATAATAATATTATTATTATTATTATTATTAAATTTAATAAGGTTTATCCATGACATGATAACAAAAATTATAATAAAATTAGAATTTTAAAATGTGGTAAAAACTTGTGGAAGGTAAATTTTTTATCTATTCAAACTCAAGATATATGAAAAGGTATATTTTGAGCACAGATTGACATACTTACACATTCCCCCCATACTGGGTTGTACAATGTGCATCTCGACGCAATAACATAAAAAAATTCTAATGTTGTTGATAACTTAAATCCAGTTCAATTTTCATTTTTAGCAAAATAATATCATATCAACTTGGTTAAACTATTGATGAATTCAATTTTATATCTTTATTGATTCTAAAATCTAAATTATGAGATTCATTTTTTTTTATAAAGGCTCGATCGAGCTCCTATTAACCACATTAATGGCTCGATCGAGGGTTTACAAAATCATTGATTGAATTCTTTGAATTTAAAATTTAAGCGCTCAATCAAGCCTCTAAAGTCCTAAAGCCCACAATTTTAGCACCCATTCTGCAAAATTTCCAGCAACACCATTTTTTACCTAATGGACTTAGGTTAAAATATGTCCTTAGGTGGTGGAGTTGATCATGTTAGATTCACGAAGGAATCTTCTATCGAATGACATATGAGTTTGAAATTTTTGAATTCATATGATTTTTTTCATCTAATTTCTTTTAAACATAATGTTTGAATTTTTTTTGAACAATTTTAAATAGGTTGAATAAAAAATCACTATCATAAAATATACCAAATGAAAAATTTTCAAAAAATACCAGTTTCTTCGTTTACTAGTTCTCTTCAAAACGGTACTCTTGGTTTTTCAATTTGTTTAGATAGTTGAAAAAAAACATTAAGTGAATACATGAGCTTGCAAATGCAATTGAAATATTACTTTTCCTAACTTTGAAAAATAAAATATATATATATAATTTGCATTAAACAAAAATAAATTCGTATAAAAAACTTAGCTCTTCCATATATATATAATATTATATATATATATATAATGTGTGTGTATGTATGTATGTATGTATGTATGTATGTGTGTATATTAAATTACACATTTTAGACTAAGTCATGCTATACGAACATAAACATACCTCTTAAGATGTGTAAAAATTTGCAAGAACAAATATTTCATTTAATGGAAAATTGACATATTATATGGCACTAAATTTTTGATGCAAAAAAATATGATTAGGACAAAAACATCATTCTCCATAATTTGTCTTTTTACTACAAATCTAAAGTCACAATGCTTATATTAATTTTGAGGGCTTCAATGTGATAAAAGAGAAAAAATTTGAAATTTCATTGCCACATTTGGCCCAAAAGTGTAACCCAACTTCATGTGTTTACCCTCATTGAGTAAAATATATTGGGAACCAAAATCCTCAAGAAATGGGGATGTATGATGTATAGTGGGTCATTATATAATTTTTTTATTTATATTTATTCTAGATCAATGGAAAAATTGGAGTAATTGGATTGTCCCAATCTAGATATTTCGAGTTCAATCATTCCAACTCCATTTTGAGGTGTTAAGTGACACTTTTTTGGGTTTAAAATCTATGAACATATCTCCTAAACCATTAATGTTTTCTATATAACTATACCTTTGCAATGGTGTGAACATCACCTCAATAAGATAGTATGTAGAATCTAAGAATATTATAAGCTGACCTGCCTTGTTAAAAACCATGGTACTGAGTGGATTTCTTATTTCCCCCAATAATAACACATGTGGGGACACATGTGGACTTTTAATAATATTCTAGAAGGTAAAAGGCCTAACACTTTCTAAGGAATGGAGAATGCAAAATATGTAACCATAGATGAGTATCAAACTATGATAACTATTATGCACTAAGAGGAGAGAGGCTTTTATTATTATAGCATTTTACCAATTACATAATTGAGTAGATCTTATATTAGTTGGATTTGAGAGAAAAATAAAGGATTAATAATATTCTATAGTATCCATTCATGGCACAATGTCAAAAGTGTCTCCATAGTAAGCGCCCTTATGCTTGTATTTGCATTTTCATAACTAAAGAGGAGAGAGAGTGTTATGAAACTAGCTCACAAAAAGATAGAAAAGATAGATCAATGCCTTAGAAATAAGCCTCTTCAAGGGGGAAACCTCCTTTACATTACACAAATGAACAATTCTTATATGATTCAAATGACAATACCTCCTTTCTATATATAGGAGTCGAAGGGTTCTAATATAATCAAAGTCGACATAACAATAATAATGTAAGGGCACAATAATAATAATAGTGGGCTTCTATGGGGCACAATAATAACAATATGGGGACTACATGGGCACAACAATATAATAAAGGGGTTGTACTAATAACAATAAGCGGTTACACTAGTAGTATAAGGACCTAGCATGCCCCTCCCCTTATAAAATTGTTGTCCTCAACGCTTGAGTAGTTCTTGGTGATTTTGTATAACATTCTCATCCTTCCATGTGGAATCCTCAGCAAGTAAGTTCTTCCACTTGATGAGATACTTTGAAATTGATCGATTTCATAGTTTTCGACTTCTCGGTTCTGTGAATGCTTCAGGTTCCAATATGATTTTTCCTTCCTTGTCGAGTTCTAGAAATATTGTTAGAACTCGGATCTTCAGCAACTCTTGAATGAGTTCCCATCCTGCTTCGCCATTCTCCCATTCATCCTTTGCTTTGGTTATCAAATTTGATTGGATAATTATACCAACCTCTACCATTTCTACAATCATATGTTCAATTTCACTCCTTTGGGAATATGCATATCTATAAGGCTTGATGTTTTGAGGAACACTTCCTGGAATCAAATGAATAGCATGATCATGATCACGAATACATGGGAGACCTTTGTGAGTCTCAAATACTTTAGAATGATTATCCAAAACTTTTTAGGAAATAGATGATTTCGATGTGGGAGACATTAGAGAACATAATTGTGCAATTACACCTCGTTGTTCTTTCTTTAAGAATATTTGTCATTCCGTTAGAGTTTATTATCTTTCCTCATTTCCCTATGATACCCCTTAATTCAACTTCCTTTCCTTCCAAACAAAATTTTATGAAAAGTTCTTGAAAATTGAAAGCTATTGTACCCAAGGATTGTAGCCATTGGACTCCTAATACAGCATCAGTACCACCCATTGGAACAAAAAACATTGGGCTATTCAATACATATTCTCCCATGGATAGCTTGATATTATGGCACTTTCTAGAGAAATTTATGGTTCCTCCACTTACAACTGTCACTTGACACTCTAGTGCTAGATATAGGCAGCAATTCAATTCCTTGGCTATCTTACAATGAATAAAATTATGGCTACTACTCGAATCAATCAACACTATTACCTTTTTCTTATTTATATGTCCTTCTATCTTTATAGTTTGAGGAGTGGTAATTCCGATCAATGCATTACAAGATATGGTGAGATTAATTTCTTCTTTCTCTGAGGTTGGTTCTTGGTGAGTATCCTTTTCTTTTGATGTTTCTTGATACTTTTCTTCCTGATATTTTGGTGCAGGGTCCCGATATATAACCATCCTTAGCCAAACTAATGCTAGGTTAACCACCCGCACATACCCTCAATATGCATTCTTCCAACACGATAATGCATCCACAACTGTCCCAGGATATTTAACTCGACAAAGGAGTCAAATCTATAGGCCATAAATGGTCAAGTGGTCCTTTTATCATAGTTGCTTATAATGGAACTTCAATCACCCTGTTGTAACCCTCTATCGGGACTCAAAACCCTTCACAACTCAATCCACATATATATATATATATTATATATATATATATATATATATATATATATATATATATAATATATATATATATATATATATATATATATAACCATAATCCTTCATATGTTTTGGTTACATATATATATATTAACACAGAACACTATCGGCACTAATCCCCCGGTGAAATCCTTTCTCAAAGGAATTCCACACAAATCTACTTTATTACAACCTTAGCACAGACCTCAAGGCTAAAACCTCATCGCAATCAGCCATCGCATGTTCAATGGTCATATATAGATACTATTACCCCTCTTCTGAATCCGATATGGCTATTGGGTCATGAAACACATACTTTCGCATTATAAAAGGCTGCGCTATATAAACTATTGAAATATCAAACATATGGGAACACAAAGGAAATCTGCTCCTTACGGATTGCAAATATTATATATTCCCATTCATATCCCCATCGGGTCCACCTCCTCTACATTGCCTTCACGCCCTCCAATATCCCAACCGTCGATCGTCGATATACAGCCAATGCCAATCGCCGATATCGCATATGCACTAAATTGCTGACCTTTGGTGCATCCAATCGCCGATATGTGATTTAATCATGACCGTTGATCTAGCCACGAACCAACAATCCATGATTAATCACTGCTATTCTTTGCAAACTTCCAAGGCTCATTTTGATTGTGATTTAGCGATCCAATCATAGCCATTGATCTTGAAGATCCAACAGCTGCTAAGCGTCAATACTTTAGTTCTCTTCTCATCCCTTTACTTAGAATTTAAGTCTTTCCAATTATTTCTGCCGATCTTTTTGGCTTGCACAGGGTTCTTCCTCCTTCACTATCCACTATGACTCTTCCTTCAGAGCTTCTCTTTTATTGCTCCTCTAATTGATGTTACTTCAAAGTAACTCTTGGCCCCTCAAATGGATCAATATGATTTCTCCAATCGTATTCTTCCTTGCAGTGTCATTCAAACTCTACCTTCTACTTCCATTGTTCATCTTTCTCTATGCTAGATTCCTTAGCAAATTATTGCTTCGCAACTACTCTCCAAGGCAACTCTGCCTTTCACTTGGATTCAATGATCCCTCTATGATTTCTCTAAATCATCTTCGCTCCTATGTGTCCTTTAGAATTCTGTCTGCAACCTAGAGCAGAGCCTACGAATCACAAATAATTCACACATAAATTAATTCTTAAGAATCACGAGACAGACAGGAAATAATCTTTAATATATTAATGTAAAAGGTAGATTACATTCGAGACTCCTCGGTCTTGCACACACACACACACACACGTACAGGCCCGATTCTACTATTGGTGGCCTCTTGTTTTCTACCCGTGGGCTTACATATTTTTATGGAACCATTGGATCGGATCTAAAATCACTCACTAAATCCCTAAAGCTTGCTACATATCTACATATATGGCAGACTTTATCCACTTCATCTTTTATCTGTTTTAAAACAGAAAGGCCCCCTGTTTTGCGCAATGTTCCACATATGTTCTCCCTTTTATGCCTAAAATCTCTCCCTTTCTCCTAGGATCATGGAACTACTCATGTTCTCATTTATTGGTTTTGAGAGCATTTACATACTCTCCCATTTCTAATAAAATCACACATAAAGGACTAAATATTACTTTGACTTGGAACTTAGGAAACTAATTCCTAAAATGCTTGACCCCCTATGTCTACTATTTACAATGATTTTCCTTTGACTGAGTGCTCCTACATCAGACTCCCAAAGTAAAAAATTCTCATGATCTCCTAATCATGTGTCTTCTGGTCTTTGTCTTCCTAGATCCCACACTTTGTTTTGTAACTGTCCAGATGCCTTATACCTTTTATGTTGTTGTACTTTTGTTGTCCTTTGCTTCATTTTCTTCTTCCTTTCAATCAGGTTCAACTTCTGATTGATCTTGCTTACCACTGTTACCATTTTCCTCCATTTGAAGTGCTTCATTATCTGCTTCCATATTTCTTCAATTTCTATGTCCAGTATATCTTTGGGCTAGTCTATCTTCTAATTCTTACTTTTGTCTTCTTCTGTTTGTTTCAAGTTACTGTTGTTGTCTTATATGCTAAATTCTCTTTTACTTTCTTCATTCTTTGGTTTACTTGGTCTTGCTTTACTTGTTGCCTCCCTATCATCCTTGCACTCTTTTATGATTAAATCATGATTGTCCAGTATTCTTTCCAGCAAATTAATTTCTCCATTCCATGGATTGATCTCTTCCACATAATTCTCTTCTTTCACCTTTTTTTGGCTATTTAATTGTGCCAATTCTCCTCCAGCATCCGCAACAAAACCTGCATTCACAACACTTGTTAAAACTAAAAACATAAGGTTATTGTGCCTTATCTTCTTTTGGCAACAATTTAGTTTGCGGCTATGTTTTCTCCTTCTCCTCTGTCATCACATCAGCATGTTGATTTGAATTCTCAACAGAATTCATGAGACTGTCCATTAGTGTCTCTTCCACACCATTTGTTCTAATGATATCTTCTTGCTTAGGTTCACAGTAGTGAACTTCTCCTCCTTTAACCTATTGTTGGTTATCTTCACTTTGAAACTATCTGATTCCTACTACCTCTTTACCATCTTCAAACAATCTCTGCTCAATCTCTATGATCACACACTCATCCTCATTCATGTTTTTTAATGAACCTGCAAGCAAATTATCACATATTCCTTTCTCCGTGGCTACTTGAGACACATATTCTTCTTCTTTAGAAACTATAATTGCAACTTCTATTCTACCGTCAGGTTCTCTCATCAGTTTCTCCAACAATTTAATTTCCTCTTCACACTTAGCAAGCACTTCATCACAATGCTCTCTTCTTACAGCTTCATCCTTCACATGTTGTGTTACAATATTAAATATTGTCTTCCTTCGACCCTTGTACTCTCAATGTCTTTCTGCTGTAGCAAATCACTACTTCCCTCATTCAAGAGGTCTTCTTCATCATACTCTTTTCTCCTAGAGTACTCCTCCAGACTTTTGACATCTTCAAAAGATTGTCGATCCTCTTCAAACACTTCTTGGTTAGTATTCTTTCTCCCTTTGCTAAGTCTTTTGCATAGAATTCTTCCTTCTTAACATCTTTCAGTATATTTCCAGCTTCTCTACTATCTATCTCAACAGTTTCCATGGCTATCTTCACTATGTCTATCATCATAGTGAATTGATGATTCTTTACTATGTTTCTAGCTACCATAGTCTCTTCCTCAAGTTTTCCTTCAACTCCTTCATGTTTATCTTCTATGAAGATATCCTCAAATGGTTGCTTTTCTCCTGCAATATCTGCCATCATACACAAACTATCAATTTTAAAAATATAAGACCCTATGGTCTCAAGTGATGGTTCAACCATCATATCTCCTTGTTGTTCTAAATCATTCATATGATTTAGAAATTTTTTGATTGTCTCTTCTTCAATCTCTTCAAGCCCTTCACTTGGTTGCTTGATACCTTTCTCCAGCTATATATGAGATCTATCTATCTCATCTTTTTCCAGAACATAATTTTTATTCTGCTTGTCTTCTTCCTTCTTCATGATAATATCAGCAAATTGTCCTTCACCTGCAAACATACACAAATTGTCATATTTAAAATCATTAGACATTTTGGTCTCACTAGAAGTTTCAGTCTTCAAGTCTCCATCTTCACTTTCTCCCATAAATTCTCCTTTTTCTAGTTCACAAATGGACTCATCCATTTCGACTCAACTTCCTTGAGTTTTTCCTTCAGCCACTTTACTTTCTTTTGTTGTAGCCTTATTTGCATCTCATGCCATTCTATTGGCTTCTTCCTCAAGACCGAACCTAGTCTCTGGCTTTCCACAAGCATTCTCCTTAATGCACTGAGTTGTTCTTTTAATTCAGCAACTTTTTGTCAATTTCTTCTTGACTCATCCTCTTTCCATTTGTTTTAGAATCCTCTTTCTTATATCCTCTGTTGTGGCTTCTCTCTGAACCTCTGCTATGACTATCAATAGTCATCTTCTTCTCTTCTTTATTAGTGAGCTCCTTTGCAACAAGACTCTGCAACAACTAGTCCTCCTAGCTCAAATCTTACCTTAGTAAGCTCTCCTCACTTAGTCTTTTGGTAAGCATAGGTCCTCTATCTGGAACCTTCTCTTGAGCAACACCTTTGCTCCTTCTAAGCTTCTTCAATCTCTCACTCTCTCTTAAGAACACTTTAGTTGTCCTCTCTGTCCAATCTCTTGTTGGATTCTTTAGGTTCACTACCACTTCTCCTTCAGAGTATTCTCCTTACTCTGTCTTCAAGAATTCACTTGGTTCTTCTCTCACAGCTTCTCTTGTTGTCACCTATGCATTAGTGTAAAAACACACATTCTTAATTTAAAATGGAACATAATATATTACCTCTCCTTCAAGATCTTATCATGATCTTGTTTCACCCATTCTTCTGCACTTTCAATGGCTTATCATCTGGTTGGTTTCCAAGTCCTCTTTCCTTTATAACTTTCATTAAGCAATCTTATTTTCCTTCAAGGAATCCTCTATTCTTTCTTACTCCAAGCCTCTGCTGGAACTGCTACAATATCCCACTGTAGTATTCAATCAGCAAATTACCTTTTCCTGTGTGCAAAGTTTTGTTCACGGAAATCTTCCCTGCTTTATTTCTTCTCTGGTCGTAATTCTTCTTTGACCTCAATTCTGCTCTGATACAAACTTCTGCTCTGATACTACTAATGGTGCATGGTCCTGGCATGTAACCATCCTTAGCCAAACTAATGATAGGTTAAGCACCGGCACATAGTCACAGTATGCATTCTTCCAACACAATAATGCATCCACAACTGTCCCAAGATATTTAACTCAATGAAGGAGTCAAATCTACAGGCCATAAATGGTCAAGTGGCCCTTTTATCACAGTTCCTTATAATGGAACTTCAATCACCCCACTGTAACCCTCTCTCGGGACTCAAAACCCTTCACAACCTCAATCCATATATATATAACCATACTCCTTCATATGTTTTGGTTACATATATATATTAACACAAAACACTATCGACACTAATCTCCCTATGTAATACTTACACAAAGGAATTCCACACAATATGCCATTTCCTCCTTTAAATGGTTCTGCAAAGAACCTGAGGCTGAAACCTCATCACAATCGACCTTCGCATAGTTCCACGATCTTACCACTTGTGTGTCGTATCACCCCTTTTTCCTCTGACATGTGACTACAAAATCGCTATCAGAAACATTATTAGCACTTTTCCCCACAAAACCCTTAGAACCATATCAACTATCATAAATATTAATCATTTGGGAATACAAACGAAATTACCCTCCGAGCAGCATACGTGGACCTCAAATACTATAGACCCATGACTATGATTGTTGTTGGGTTCGGACACTACTTACTTCATGCTTCCACTGCATCGAAATCTGATGGGTCCGAGCTCTGATATTTTGATAATCGCTATTAGCTATCGCTTCTTCACCCATGCCTAACTTTCTCCACTGTGAACCTTCGATTGTGCCATTTCCAATCGATTTATCAAGGATATTGCCAATCACTCATCGGGTTATCGTTGGGTTTGTTATCGCCGTCCCTTAGCACCTCTGAAATGTGATTGCAATTTCAATCATAGTGGTTGATCTTTGAAGATCCAATGGCTGCTGAGTATCAATTCTAGAATTCTCTTCAAATCCTTTTAATTAGAAATTCTCCGCCATTTCTAATGGTTCTTGTGGTTTTTGGGTTTTCACATGGTTTTGGCTTTTCGTTCTTCTACTACTCAATTCATTCTCGTTTGAGCTTAACTCTGCGGACTCCTTCAATCACTGTCCTTTGGGACTTTAATCGCTCCCTTGAATGGATTCAAAGGTCCATTATAACTCTTTGTTTCATTGCTTCTCCAGAACTTCACTCTGCTACTTTAATTAGACTCGATGGTCCATTTCTATTCTTATGAAGCAATCTCCTCTCTCTCTGTGTCCTTCAAAATTATGTCTGTACTTATAAACAACCTACGAATTCACTGTAAATCACACATGAAATACTACTTAAGCATATTGACATAGATAGGAACCAATCTTTCATATATTAATATAAAAGCATGGATTACATTCGAGACACTTCGTTCTCATGCAGACACACATGCCTGATTCTCCTATTAGTGGCCTCCTTATATTGAATGTGTAGGTTCACTATTTATAAGAACACATTGGATTGGGTCACTGAAGGATCCAATCACTCCTCTAACAAAATCCCTAAGACTCTTTGCATGTATACACATGTGGCATATAAGTCTCCTTGAGACTTTATCCATTTCATATTTTCCTGTGTTTTAAAACATAAAAGTCTTCTTATTAGCTTCCCATTTAATGCCTAAAATTTATCTCTTGTTCTAAGAATCATGGAACTAGTTAAGAGTTGGATTTGACTTCTACCAAACATGTTCTCATTTATTTATTTTGGGAGCATCTACATATTCTCCCTTATCTAATAAAATCACACTTAAAGGCTTAAATATTACACTGACTTGAGACTTAGGAAAACTATTTCCTAAAATACATGACCCCCTATGTCTACTATTTACAATGATTTTCCTTGGGTTGAATGCTCCTACATCAGACTCCCAAAGTAGAAAATATTCATGATCCCACACTTTGTTCTGTAACTGTCCACATGCTTTGTTCCCTTGTTGTTGCTGCATTTTTGCTGTCTTTTGCTCCATTTTCTTCCTCCTGTCAATCGGGTTCAAATTTTGTTTGATCTTGCTTATTGCTATTACCATTTTCTTCCATTTGGTCTGCTTCATCATTAGCCCCCACATTTCTTCATTTTCTTTGTCCATCATATCTTTGGGTTGGTCCATATACTGCTCCTTACTTCTTCCTCTTTCTTTGTGTTCCAGGTTACTGTTGTTGTCTTCTACGCTGACTTTTTCTTTGCTTGCTCCAACTTTTGGTTTGCTTCTTCTTGCTTCAATGCTTGCTATGACTCCTATGCTGACTTCTCTTTTACCTGCTTGATTCTTTGGTTTACTTGCTCCCTCCCTATCATCCTTACCGTCTTTCGTGATTAAATCATGACTGTTCATCATTCTTTCTAGCAAATTAATTTCTCCATTCCATGGATTGAATTTTTCCACAGAATCTCCTTCTTCCCTCTTTATTTGGCTATTCACTTGTACCAAATCTCCTCCAGCATTTGCAACAAAACATTCACACTCAAACACTTGTTAAAATAAAAAATCATAAGGCTGTTGTGCCTTATGTTCCTTTGGTATGCATTTTACACAATAATGCATCCACAACTGTCCCAGGTGTCTGACTCTACAATGGAGTCAAACCTTCAAACCATAAATGGTCAAGTGGCCATATTATATAGTTCCTTTGTAACGAAACCTCAATCACCTTATTGAGCCTTTCTATTGCAATCAAAACCCTTCAGAACCACTATATATATATATTTATACATTATATATATATATATATAATATATATATATATTATATATATTATATTATTTAACACAAAACACTATCGGCGCTAATCTCCCTGTGTAATCCTTACACAAAGGAATTCCATGCAATACACCTTTTCCTCCTTTAAACGGTTCTACAGAGAACCCGAGGCTAAAACCTCATTACAATCAACCTTCACATAGTTCCACAGTCTTACCACTTGTGTACCATATCACCCCTTTTTCCTCCGACATGCAAATACACAATCGCTATCGAAAACATTATTAGCGCTTTTTCCCATAGAACCCTCAGAATCATATCAACTATCAGAAATATTAATCATTTGGGAATAAAAAGGAAATTCCCCTTCAAGTAGCATACGCGGACTTCAAATATTATAGACCTATGGCTATGATTGTCGTCGGGTCTGGTCACTACTTACTCCACGCTTCCACTGTGCCGAACTCCAATGGGTTCGAGCTTCGATATTTTGATAATCGCTATCGACTATCTCTTCTTCACCTATGCCTAAATTTCTCCACTCCGAACCTCTCATTACACAATTATTAATCGATTTATTGACGATATAGCCAATCGCTCGTCGAAATATCATTGGGTTTGTTATTGCCATCCCTTGGCACATATGAAATGCAATTGCGATTTCAATCATAGCCATTGATCTTTGAATATCCAATGGCTGCTAAGTATTAATTCTGAACTTCTCTGCAATTCCTTTCACTTAGAAATTCTTTGCCATTTCCTATGGTTCCTGTGGTTTCTAGGTTTTCACACGGTTCCAGCTTTCTGTTCTTCTGCTGCTAAAGTCATTCTTGTTTGAGCTTAACTATATGGAATCCTTCAATCACTATCCTTTGGGACTTTAATCACTCCCTTGAATGGATTCAAAGGTCCATTATAACTCTCCCTTTTGCTGCTTCTCTAGAACTTCGCTCTGCTACTTTAATTAGACTCGATGGTCCATTTTGATTCTTATGAATCAATCTCCTCTCTCTCTACATCCTTCAGAATTCTCTCTATACCTATATAGAACCTACAAATTCACTATAAATCACACATGAAATACTACTTAAGCATAACGACATGGACAAGAACCAATCTTGCATATGTTAATATAAAAGCATAGATTACATTCAAGACACTTCGGTCTCATGCACACACACATGCCTGATTCTCCTATTAGTGGCCTCCTTCTATCAAATGCATACGTTCACTATTTATAAGAACACATTGGATTGGATCACTGAAGGATCCAATCGCTCCTTTAACAAAATCCCTAAAGCTCTATGCATGCATACATATGTGGCAGATAAGTCTCCTTGACACCTTATCCATTCCATCTTTTCCTTTGTTTTAAAACAAAAATTTCTTCTTATCAACTTCCCATTTAATGCCTAAAAGCTCTCTCTTGTTCCGAGAATCATGGAACTGTTTAAGAGTTGGATTTGACTTTACCGCTAATGTTTTCATTTATTTATTTTGAGAGCATTTACATAGTCTCCCTTATCTAATTAAATCACACTTAAAGGCTTAAATGTTACATTGACTTGAGACTTAAGAAAACTATTTCCTAAAATGCATGACCCCCTATGTCTACTATTTACAAAGATTTTCCTTGGGCTGAATGCTCCTGCATCATACCCATACCCCTCCAAACCACACACCCAAAGAGTCAATATGATACGACAAGACTTCGTATCCACCATAACACGCAAAGGTGCCACTGACAAAATCTTTGAGCCACAAACATAGTCCCTACTAAGCACAATCAAATTCCACCTAAGGGTCTCTTCCTGCGGTTGGAAAAATGCTCATAAGGCAATGTTGAGGTGATAAAATGGTGTTGGTGGTGGTATGCTACATGGGTTATCCTATGTTTGATGCCAAATCCACCACTAGCCAGACTTACCCCAAGAATCATTGCATGTACATAACCCCTAGGAATGTGTTGAAAAGGCCTAGCAGAAATGAACATCAACTCAATTAAGCCCAAGACTAGACCATCAAACATCCAAACTCCCTCTACCCATGTCAATAAACACAAGAAAATTCACTATCGAGGATCAAAATACTTACCACATGGGAAAAATATGAGGATATGCATGGGTTTCCCTAGGAAAACCCCCTCAACCCTCCCGTAAAATGACAAACCCCCAATAACCCCAAGCATGCACAAATAATTTGAAATTCTGGGAGGCTTCACTCATGGCCACCCTCCACAAAAACAAGAAACAAGGCCAAATTATTTAGATACTCAGGTGACTGAATAAAATAGAGAATCAATACCTCTTATATCATTTCATATGTGAAGAAACTGAAGAAACTAGTAGGACACACCTAATGTGCTTGCAGCAAAGTCAAGTGAGAGGTCATTAGATAAATCTTTAGGTAGCTTCACACAACCATGCATGATTCCTAATTCCCATCGTAACCTCCCTTGAGCCAGTGTCCCTCTGCTTCACTCTCCCCAAATGCAACAACAATAGGGACTCCCATCCTTAGTCACTTGTTAGGCAGATAGGAAACATTCCCCACAATTCTTCACATTATGCTAATCAAAAGAAAGAAAAAAACACTTCTAGAGCCCTCCCATAGAAAATTGCACAAATGTCCACTAACAAATGAACCAGCATCCACACAACTTCATCAAACCTCCAAATATCACCATACCCATCATTAAATCAAATGAATGCGATGTTACCATAGCTTGATAACTCACACGATGGTGCATGTCGCCCGACTACCATGACATGTAACTATTAAATGCCGAGTGGTCCATGAGGTGGTGAACCCACACAATGATCCCCACATCTTCATGCTCTCACACTCCCATCAAAGAATTATATTATTAATAATAAAAAAATAAAATTTTAAAAGTTTTATTCATTTTAGCTAGTGTTAACAATATTAATAATATTGAAATTAACACTGCTGATATAAATTTTATTATTAACAATATAAGTAGCCCACCTAACACATAACTACTAGTAAACCTCTGGGGTTATACATTTTGTCACCCTCTACGTAAAATGGATCACAAGTGGGGAGATTTGAACCTTTGATCAGTCATTTTTCACAAATTTTACATTACTTATATCACTAATTGAGCTTCCCCATAGGACATTATTAATAGCATTAATATAACAATTATTAATTCACTATAGTTAATATTAATATTAATATTAATATTAATACTATAATAATAACAATATCAATATTAATGTCCTCGATATCTTGGATAGATGGTGCTTGGGTGTATTGCTAAGGAACTCTTGTATGTTAAGTCACATTTTCAATTTCCTACTCTATTCAGGTGTTATTCTCAAACATGATCATGATATCGCCTTAACACTATCGAACTTACAAAAAAATATAAATATTTAATAATGTAATGAATTTAAATAATATATGTAACATAATACTTCTATACTAATACTAATAATAATAAATATTAATAATATAATGATAATATAACAATAATATTCTATGCCCCCAAGGGTTAGCTCAATTGGTCGAGTCCCCGTTGTTAAGTACCTCGTCGATTGGGAGGTCACAGGGTCAATTCTCCTTGACGCCCTAAGGGTTAGGTCGTGCTAGTTTGGATGGCAGGCTTTAAAATATTCCCTTCAGGGTTGATATGTCCGGATTTTTTGTGGATTTAGTAGCCATTCAGTCTCTGTGAACCACCCGTAAAAAAATAATTATATTCTATGTAATAATTCATCTTAATATTAATATTACTAATAATATTAACATTAATAACACTTATTAATAATATTATATTGTAACATTATGGATCAAAAAGTTTAGATCTAAAAATTATTAATGACAATCACATAATTTTGTTATATAAATGATATTATATAAAATTGATAAAAAAATCAAAATATTACATTTTAATCATTAATAATAATACTACAATAAAAATAAAATTTAAAAAACATAGTTTATTTAAGAATATTATTAATAAAATTAATATAATAGCCCACCAAGCATAGTGCAGATGCTGAGTGAGTGTTCTTTTAAAGCACTTCATGGTGTAAAGGTCATTGATTTGAAATTATACAGGAAAAAATCAAGCCATGCTAAGGGTTGGTCATGGGTGGATTTTTGTGCTCGCTAGGTGTGATCCTCGAGTTATTTTGATTGCTTCAATGCGTTTGGGCTGCAACTATTTGAACCACAAGTTAGGCGTGCTAGTCATCTAAGGACTCACATAACCTAGAAAACATAAATAACATTAATAAATAATTATTAACATAATAACATTATGAGATGTAATAAGTCATTTTACAGTAATAAAATAATACTATTATATTGTAATAATGTTATTAATCACATTTAAGTAATAACACTAACATTAATACCATATTATATTAATATTAACAATTTAAATATTAATAATATAATTTAAATAATATTAAAAATAATTATTGATAGTAATAACATTAGTAATAAAAATAAAATAATATACATTGCGTTAACAATTATTCATTAGTAGGCATTAATACCATCTAGTTAAAATAAAATTATTTAATGTTAATAATTAGTTATTAGGAGTAATTCATAATTAATAAGTAATTTATTAATAGGATTAACATTAATATTGAAATAAATAACAATAATAATATAATAACTTGATATGGTAATATAATTGTAAGAAATCTTACTATTCAATGAGATGAATATTGCTCTACATCACATCCTAATGGATATCTCCCCAAATTAACTTTAACTTTGACCATAGCTAACATAGTCAACCATCGTCAACTATATGTTACGGAAACCAAACAAGATCGCATTGTGACAATCAATGTCACAATGGTACAAATAATCAACATTGTTACAATATGTATAATAACAAACAACATTGCAATGTGATAAATGAACAATAATAAATGCCATTGCAATGTAAAAAAAATAAAAATGTCATTGCAATGCGACAAACAACAAACAATGTTGCAATGTTATGAATAATCAACATTTTCATAATATGTAGAATAAGAAATGATTTTTTATTGTGATGAATATGTGACTTATAATATAAGTTTAATAACTTTAAATTTATACCCCATGTGATGAAAAAGAAACGATGTTGCACTGTGATGAATATTAAACGTCATAGCAATGTGGAAAAAATTAAACGACATTATAATGTGCCATACACATTACAATGTTATGAACAATATCCGTCAACTTAATGTGACAAACAATAATATTAATCCTATTCCAATATGATGAACAACAAAAAATTTCGCAATGTGATGAACTATATTACAATGTTCTGAATAATAAACATTGTAGCAATGTGACCTGCAACCAATATCCTTTTAATGTGCCAAAAATTATATGGCATATGCTAATTCCATACATGTTTTAATATTAGTTGATGATTGTTGATATAGATTCATATAGTTCTCATTATTGAACATGTTATAACACAGTCATCTATAGTCAACATGGTCAAACATGGACATAAATTTTCAATGTCACAATGGTAAATCACGGTCACAATGATCAACCATTGTGACATGGTTCAACCTAGTCAACATAGTCACCCATAGTCATCACAACCAACACAACCAACCATAATCAACATATCCAACATAAAAACATGGCCAACCATAATCAAACATTGTTAGAATTAACCAACCATTTTCAACAATGATTGAAACAACTCAACAATGGTTAAACATGGTCACCATAAGGAACGATGGCCACCATAACCATCCATGGACATCCATGGTCAACCAATTTATCAAGCACAGTTAACATGGCCAACCATATTCACCCATAATTAACCATACTCAACTTTAGTCAACCATGCGCTTACAAGTTCACATGTGGTTCAATAAGGTGAGAATCACCAAACATTGAGAAGAAGTTCAATTATAGTCAATTAGCTCACCAGTAGTCAATGATGCTTAACATGATCGTTATGGTTGACCTTCTATAATTAGCAATACCATCATTAAAAATGGGTTGACCAAATTTTACCTTAGTTAACCATGGCTTCACAAGTTGTATATGGTATATGATGGTTGACCATTGCTAACTAAGGTTGATTATGTTTAATTATGGTTAAATATGGTCCTCCTATAGTTGATAAAGGTTAATTAAGGTTTACCATTGTTGACTATGGATGTTAACATTTGACTATTCTTGAATATGATCAACAATAGTTTACAATGGTTGATGATGGCTCACCATGGTTGACAAGATTGATTAGGATTCACCATGATTCACCAAGGTTTGATGAGCATTGAGCATAGTTCACCATGGGAGGCCATTAGTGACAAGGATTGACAATGATCAGTTATGGTCAACTTTGGTTGAATAATATAGATGACAATGGTGACCATCATACACCATAGACAACTTGTGAAACTATGGTCAAATAAGGTTAGATATGGGCAAACATTTTTAAATAATGGTCTCCATGGTTAGTGGGGTTGATAGTGGCCACCCATGTACAAAATGGTCGAACATGGCCAATCATAGTTAACATGGGCATGATGGTCAACCATGGTTCACTGCAATCATCCATAGTAAATGCTCATAACCTTGAACAACCATGCACATCCAAAGTCAACCATATGCTAACCATAATCAACAATGTTTAAATAGTTGAACTATTGACAGACATGTTTAAATAAACTTACCCATCATCATACATGGTTAAACATTTCCAACATGGCTAACAATTGTCACTTATTGTTACCCATTTTCAACCATACATAACCTTAGTTAGTCATAGTTAACCATCGTCAACCATAGTAAACCATGGTTAACCATAATCAACCATGGTCAACCTTCTTTAACCTTGATCAACGATGACCAAACATGGTCATCTTTGGTCAATGTACTCAACTTAGAAAAGCATTTTCTCTACCAAATCCTAATGTCATGTTGGGCGAAAATATTGTCATTTAATGATTTCCCAATCATTAATTGTCAACCCTAGGATTTCATAGACTTATGAGGTACATGAAAAATATATGCAAAATTGAAGCCAAATTAGCCTAATATAATGTTTAAAATTGAAGCACACAACTGAAATTGAATTGGATAAATTAAATTAATCTAGAAATATGAAATTGCATAAAAGAAAAACATGTGAAAAGAAACAAAGGATAAATAACAAAAAGAAAAAACAAGCACATGTGAGCTGACATTCACGATAAAGAATCTCAATCTATTACATCACAATGACTTACAATCCTCTCCAACCATAACATAACATAATCAAACATTTCTTTTTCTCCTTCAAATATAGAGATAACACTCATATTTATAGATGAGTTGCTTTGAAAAGGAGATAAGAAACTCATACACACAACTCCACTTTTCTCTCAACCAATTTCCATAATTAAAAAAATATGATCCCTTCAAATCCTCACACAAATATTGGATGAGATACCCATTTCCTCATGATCCTCTCCTTGAAATGTGCTTGAATGATTATCTCATCAAATATCTTTGAATAATCCTTTATTGAGATATTTTCTCCCATGAGATACGTTTGACTCCTCCCAGATCTTCTTTCAATCTTGAAGAGAATTCGAAATTGAACCTTGAAGGCCACATAACAGTGTCTTGGAAGCTTCCAAATCACCTACACATGTCACCAAAATTATTCCACCTTTATGTATAAGTAAATCTATGTTATTTTGTTAAATTTTAATCATAAATTCACTTAAAGTGCATGAAAATAAATAAAATGGAAAATAATAAGGGAGACCCATATTTATCATGAAATTGGTATGATAAATGTTGAATGGATAAATATAATATGGATATGTATGAGGAATAATGGAAGGAAAAGAGGATGAAAATATCACAATTTGGAGACTCAACATTCTCCCCAATTGAACTTGTTGCATGTCCTCATGCAACATTGCATGAATTTTCTTGTAGGATTTTGGCTTCTTAACTTTGGATTTCATGTATTTTTAACAATAAATCATTCCATGATGTGAAGTACATGAGTAGTGGCTGATAATTCTTATGGTTGGTTCTTGTGTGTCAACCATGAATATGACAAATGTGGGTTCTTGTGTTAACAACATTTATTTTGTTTAGTTTGTTTGTTGCAATAATATTTTAACCATACTTGCACTAGAAATGATAAGTCTGAATTTACATAAGAAAACTCTTTTCTTCACATTTGTGAATCATGCCAATATATATATCAGTGTTTTTGCAACAAAGTGTAATTGGAAGAGACATGTTGGTCAATGGTAAAGAAGATGGAATTATGAGATGGTAAGGAATATAGTTCCCCCCCAACTAAAGAACGAAAGAAAGGAAATGGAACATGGTGAGGGAATTTTCCAAATTTATTAATTTCTAGCAATTAGGGAATCATATGATTAATGATTGGAAATTAACATACCTCCTCTTACCCAAGAAGATCATGAACTATCCAATAGGAATGTGGCTGATTCTATTAGTGGATCATGGAAAATGTGGTTGTTGCTACTACTGGATCATGGATGAGAAGATCAAGTATGAAAGTGGGACTATGGTATTCTCATATGTTTGGAAACATATTGTTGCAGCTGCTGATGGAGTCATGAAAAGGATATAGTCTTCCCTACTAAGAAACTTGATGGTACAAATATACTCATGTGAATAAATGTGTTGATGTCGAGCATGAAGAGAAGTAATTGGATTACTGACCGTTAATGAATATCATTAATCAATGTGAGGCAAACTCAAAATTAATGTCAATGAGTTCCAAGGTACCCAAGTATATCTTGTGAAGTGTGAATAGATGATATGATGTCGAGCCACTTACAAGGTCCAACAATGAAGGGACATTGATGTATTCCCATGAATTTCGGTGAGAGAACGTGTCATTAAGGCATATAAGCCTCAAGGTACTAATAAGGACTCTAGATTTTCTCCTAGATAAGGTGTTGTGATCAATCGGTCAAGACTTGTTTAAAGGTGGTCCTTAAGGAATCCAACATCAGTCAACACGAGTTCATACAAAATAATTTGTAGGACTATAGATAAAAGATCTCACTATCAAACAATTTTTATGGCAAGGAAAACAAGGAAATGTAGAGAGCTAGATGGTTTTATTCATAATGTAAAAGGATGAACTGAAGATAAGGAAAAAACATATGTGATTCATAAAGTAGACATGTATGAAGTCAGGATGGGTAAGGCAATGATTAGTGGGCTCCAACATGGATGACTAATGAGATTTGAAGGAGAAATGTGGGTAAACATATCATGATGCAAAAGGTTTCTGTGTAGTGATAAATGTCACAAAATGTGTAATGAAGAATTAGCTCCTCCAAGCTTTCAATGATGCATGTTTTATTGTGATTTCTTGAGATCACATCTGGAGGTCACATCTACATGAATCTTGGAATGTCTACTCATGTCTAAAATATCAGTAAAAATCTTGCATGAAAGCTATGAGAGATTTGAAAAACATAAATGCAGAAATTCTAGCAACCAAATAAAATGAAATGCATATTTCTTACATGTTGCCTTTATGTGCAAGTTCCTTTGAAGTGACCCCAAGAAACAAGTTAACATAAATTGTTTTCAAGAGTTATGAAATGTCCATTTGCGAATTCTTTTTTTTTGTTTTCTTTGTTTGTTTTTTTTTTAAATGTTCACATGACACAAATAAAATCATTAGAAAAAATCTCGAGCATGAAATGAAATTTACCTATATAGAGGTGACACATTTTTATGTATTCCTAGAGTCATCTTGATTTTTAGTCTCGAATTCCAACAAAACAATGAATTATTATTTTGTTGTTCTGCTAACAAGATTGATACTCTATTTTTCATGTTGTGTTTTTGCTTGCTAAAGATATTGAAAAAATAATGGAATAATCACAATATGAAGGCATTATTTGTGTTAGTGGGAATGATATTCTTGTTGAAGAGAACCTTGTTTGATCATAATGGGTTTTTTTTTTTTTTTATAATTTCATGAAAGTTAGTGTTTATGTATTTTTTTTTAATGTTCACACAACCCAAAGAAAATCATTAGCAAAAAATGAAATTTACCTATTCAGAGGTGACACACTTTTATGTATTCCTAGAGTCATCTAGATTTTTAGTCTCAAATTGAAACAGAACAATGAATTATTATTATGTTGTTCTGCTAACAAGATTGACACTTTGTTTTTCATGTTGTGTTTTTTCTGCAAAAGATATTGCAAAAAAAATGGAATAATCACAATATGATGGCATTATTGTGTTAGTGAGGATGATATTCTTGTTGAAGAGAACCTTGTTTGATCATAATTTTTTTTTAGACTTCATGAAAGTTAGTGTTTATATATATATATACATTTTTTTATTTTTTATTTTTCATAAAGTGTTCATTCAAAGTTTTAAAGCTTTTTATTTAGTGCATAGATTTTAATGTTCACCACATTCTAGTTGTTCAAGGTAGTAATATGGAATATTTGGAAAATAAAACAAATGAAAGAATTATTTCATGTAAATCATCGACACACGAAGAGGTTGTGGCTTTCTGTGAGAAGTTGTAGATCAATGACAGGAACATCTTGATCCACACTCTGATGGATGAAGACTCTTCTCACCATATCGACTCTTAACGCTCTTCTGCCTCAACCATGGATTCTGAATGTTGTTGCAGGGTAGTGGATCCTGCAAGTCATCACTGTACTATTCTTGTGCATCTACCTTCGAGTTCTAAAGAATCGGGTTCCTCCTTTTTTCGAATTTAAAGCGTTAATGGCTTGTTTTCGTTTTCATTTATCTTAAACTTTGGCACCACGAAGTCTAAGTATGCTACTTTCTCCTGGTCTTCCCTTATGTTATTCTTCATTTTGTCATCGAACCAATCACGCTACCAAAATATCAAGCAATTAATATGAACCAATAATCGAAGCAAATTCTCAGTGGAAACCAGAATCTAAACTAGTTTTTAGAGTTTCGTTGGTGCAAAAGCATAATTGTATGCTAGGATACTACTATGGTTAAATAAGTTATTAGGATACGATTACTAGGACTTCGAAGAGAAATAGCGGGATTTCCATATGTCGAGAATGATGGGGTTACTACAACAACGATTCAGATCCATACCTTGAATTCTTCTTCGTCGATGGAGTATACTCTATCAAACATGCCCAGTGCCTCTGGTTGTCATGGCACTAATTTTCATGTTGCGTCTGTGTGCATCAAGCAAAATTAAAGACGATGGATCAATATTTTCAGCCTCCACGTCTGATACACATACACTGTTGTGGCCCTTGTTGAAGCATTCATTTATATCCACAGGTCTTTAAGATTGAGAGAACTAGAATTTCCACACATAGGTGGAGGTTCCTTGATTGAAAACACATAAAAATATGTTTGTCCCTCACAAATATACTTGGATCTAAAATGAAATGGGGTGAGGAAGTCGAAGCCTAACTTGGTCAAGGTCAAATTTCAACAAACTAGAATCTTGTATGTATTACACCAATAACGTTTCACAATGCCTTCTTCTGTAGTGTGATTCTTTGTAGAAATTTTGGGGCTAACATGACAGAAGTGCCTGAGCAAGGTTTTCAAGTATGTTGTAGTTTTGAGTTGCTCGAGAATTGGGATTGTGTGTTGACCTATGAAGGGAGCCATTTCATTTTTTATAATTCAGTAGTAGTCTTTAATAAATTGTAGAAGCTAGATATAAATTTTTAACTTACTCATAAATAGAGAAACCGGTTATGGGTCAACTCACTCTGAATAATCAACCGAATTGGTAACTCCCCTGAATGCTCATTTTGTTAGGCCTCTAGTGGGGAGAACGCCTCCCTATATGCTCTTACTATGAAGCACCTGCTTGTAAATGGCGTGAAGGTCTGCGTTTAACAATGGAGAAATATATGTCTTATGCAGATAATTTCGTCAATCCTTTTTCCTTTCAACTCCTTCGCCTTCTCAAAAAACCCTAGAACATGCTTCATACTGCAAATGGAAGTGAAAGCCCACTGGGATGCTGAAGAGAATCATATTCTTCCCAACGGCCAAAGAGTGGATGAAAACTTGCTGGAACTTGTTTTCGTTGTCAAAATAGACCATAAAAATGTTTGGAAGCTCATCTCCGACTGCTATGGGCACCATCGTAAACTCTCTTATCTAAATCTAACACAGCCCACCGGGATTCGAACGCAAGCCCAACTGCAAATATTTTAACATTGAAGAGTTAAATCACCATATCACCCATAGTGGCTCTACCGAACAGTTTCTCCATTGTCGATTCTTCTAGACTCACAAGTGACCTTCTAAACTACCTCCTCGATATTCGACCCATCGATGGCCCTTTCGCGAATGTGATGATATATCCTAGCTGAATGGAGGACATCAAAGAATTAAGCTATAGCCTTTTGAAACTCTGGGTATCTTGTTGAATTTGAATTTCACGGCTTCACCGACGAGCATATTCACCTAGTTCTGGAAGGGCTACGATATTCAATTTGAATATAAATGTGGGTTCAACGCCATCTCTACTTCACTGATTACGAATTTATCCCCATACCAACTAGACATTTGTCAAATTATATTGGTTGATTGAATTTCTGCTCATGGATGTATAACATGGGCATAACAAACCAAGAAATTCAATTTAAAACAAAACAAAGTGCCTACTTCTCAAATCCCGCGAATATGAAGTAATGCTGGACAATTATTTTATTTTCCATGTAGGTGTTTTAGAATACCTTTGGCTTATGTTATACAACTTAGCCTAATACAGAATATTGGCACTATCTCTTCTTTATTCTTTGAACAGAAACCCGATTTTTCTCATGGATTTGTTCCCAAATCTTGCTGCTTGCGAATTGCACTTCTCTTCTTTAGACATTTAAATCAATTCCTCAAAAAGAGTCTCTTTCGAAGCAAAAGCTTCAGATGACAACACTTTAGAGCACTTCACTTTGGGCTTATAAAAAACAACACCCAACTTTCTTCATTGTTGTCACATCATCCTTATTGCCAACATTTATCATCTATCCTTTACTCGGCACCATTGCTGGGTCTTCCCCAACATCAAGAGCTTTATTATTCACAATATGGAAAATATGGATAAGTACTTTTTTGAATGAATTCTCAACATTTGTTGATTCGAAATCTGATGTTTCCATAAAATACGTATTTTCTCTTTCTACAAATGCTTTGCCATCCTCTGTAGAAACAACTCTATGATGGTGCAAATCAGCCTTGTTACAAACAAGCATTATCACAATATTGGCGTCAGTGTGGTCTCTAAGCTCCTTAAGCCATCTCTCCACATTGTCAAGGTTACATATCTGGTTACATCATAGACTAGCAGTGCACCAACTGGTCCTCGTTAATATGCACCTGTTATGGCATGATATCTTTCTTGACCAGATGTGTCCCAAATCTAAGCTCTTATGAACTTATCATTGACTGTTATACTCTAAATCATGAACTCCACTTCGATGATGGATTTGGAATCCAAGCTAAAATCATTCCTAGTAAATCTCAACAACAGATTGGACATGCCCACACCAAATTCGCCAACTAGTACCACCTTGAAGAGGTAATCATAGTCATCATCTACTCTGTAAGCCATTTTTTCCCTTGCAAATTACCCTAGAATTCTAAGTCCTACTCTTTAGAAAAATGTTACTTTCCCTACAGAGAATTTCTCCACCGCTTCAAACTGAAGAAGAAAACCTTCGGTCTTCTCACTAGGTAGTAAGAGTGCATAAAATATCTCTCCCTATTTTCCAATATTTTTCAGAAGGTAATAGTTATAAATCGGCCACATTTAGTCAAAAGGAACCGCTCGTATGATTGCGATAGCAACAGGTTTATATAGTGATAGTAATGTAGTGTCTTTGAGTTATGTTTTTATTTTGAAAACTAATATTCTTTATTTTTTTATTGCATTAAAACCAATATTTGTTTTTTTAATTAAATTTTATTCTATCTATAACATAGACTAGAAAATTCATTGATTTAGGATGAAGAAAAATTTCTCTTTTTTACAAAATGGAGACAAGCTGATTTGCTGGTGAAATTGATTAAGCATACTACAAACCCTTGATTTATTCATTCCTGAAAATGTTTATAGACATTTTACTTTCTGATCGTCGAGATCATGCAAAGATGTGGGAGGAGAGCATACTTATTTGAAACTGAAAACAACATCCTACCTACTATATGCTAATTAGAAATTACAAATCATTACGTGTAATTAAATTTCCAATGTAACCATTCACGCAATAGTAATAAAAAATTATTCATTTCCAATGTCGCTAATTTAAAGTGAAAAAATACAAGAATAATCGAAACTAATTTTTGTGACTGTGATTTAATGAAATAAAAATAAAAACAAAATTGATCTAACCTATTATTTTCTTGAAACCATCTTTAGATAAGGATTTCATAGGCGTGATTTCCACTTTGATTGAGATCATGCTGCAACTTCTCTTTGTCCTCCTCAATCTCTTATTCAAATAATTGTCCCTCATCAGATGTATAAGATTCTTTGAATGTCGGTTCGTTATTTGCTTCTGGAGTAGTTAAGCTTTTGGCCGCCGTCAATATGTCTTCTTCACAAGAAGAGGAGATTTTGACTCTTGCTAGGATCTAAGTGAGTTGTTCGAAACTTATACTCATCGTTAAATCATCTTACTGATACATATATGGATTAGTTGGAAAGACGTTATTACAACACCCAAAGCTAAAAGTTGAATGTAAAACTAAATGAAAATAACATAGTTGCATATACCTACTCTTACGAAAACCGTAAAGTATACCTTGCAGAAATTAAACACACTTGCGCTTATCAAGCAACCAAACTATGAGAACTACTAAGGAAGAAATTTTAATGATAACTAAAATGTAAATATATTAGAAGCAAACTATGATAATCTAGAATGTAGTAAATAAAAACTAGTGATTGAGTTGTCAAGCAAACAAACTAGGATAGTTGGTAAGGACGCAGTTTAATGACAATCAAATCAAATCTGGGAAATGAAATCACTCTTGCAGAAAAGTAAACTAAACTTCAATTCATCGTGCCTCCCTCGGAACATTGCCAAAATGTTGGATGCAAATATTTTCGTTTAATAATTTACCAATAATTAATTGTCAACCTCAGGATTTCGTAGTCTTAGAAGGCACATGCACAATATATGCAAATTTAAAGAAAAAATAATGTAATCTAATATTTGAAATTGAAGCACACAATTGAAATTGAATTGCATAAATTAAATTAATCTAGAAATATGAAATTGCATAAAATAAAAACAACATGTGAAAAGAAAAAAAGTATAAATAACAAATAGAAAAAGCTAACACACATGAGATCACATTCACAATAACAAATCTCAATATATTACATCACAATGACTTGCAATCCTCTCCAACGATAGCATAACATAACCTAACATCAATTTTCCTCATTCAAATAGAGAGACAACACTCATATTTATACAGGAGTTGCTTTGAAAAGGAGATAAAAAACTCATAAATACAACTCCACTTTCCTCTCAACCAATTTCCATAATTACAAAATATGATCCCTTCAAATCCTCACACAAATCTTGGATGAGATATCTATATCCTCGTGATCTTCTCCTTGATATGGGCTTGAATGATTATCTCCTCAAATATCTTTGAATAATCCTTTATTGAGATATTTTCTCCAATGAGATATGTTTGACTCCTCCCAAATCTTCTTTCAATCATGAAGAGAATTCGAAATTGAACCTTGGAGGCCACATAAGAGTGTCTTGGAAGCTTCAAAATCACCTATACATGTCACCAAACTTATTCCACCTTTAGGTATAAGTAAATCTATGTTATTTTTCTAACTTTTAATCATAAATTCACTTAAAGTGCATGAAAATAAATAAATTGGACAATAATATGGGAGACCCATATTTAACATGAAAATGGTATGATAAATGGTGAATGGAGAAATATAATATGGATAGGTATGAGGAATAATGGATGGAAAAGAGGATGAAAATATGACAATTCAGAGACTCAACATGGCCAACCAAGTTCAAGCATGGTTAGAATGGTCAAACATGGCCAATCAAGGTTTCTATGGTTTCTATGGTTAATCATTATCAAAATAGGCAACCATGATATATCAAGAAAATTATGATCAACCATGGCTAAATATGTCAATCCATGTGCATCCATTCCTAACTAAATAATCAACCATGGTTAATCTCAACTGTGGTCGAATAAGGTCACGATGGTAAAACATGAATAAGAAGTTAAACTAGAGTTAATTAGCTAAAAAAATGGTCAATTGTGGTTAACATGATTATCAATGGTAAATCAAAGTTAACTATCACTGATAATTATCAATCCTTGTCATCTATGGCCTACCATGATCATCTATTATCAACCTGCATTAACCCTTGTTCGACCATAGCCAATCCTCAACAACCTTGTTAACCATGGTTAGCCATCATAAAAAATGGTCATCCATAATCAATAATGGGAAACTTTAATTAATGTTAAACATAGTTAATCATAGTAAACCATAGTAAACCACAATCAACCTCAATTAGCAATAGTCAAACATCATACACCATAGGCAATATGGGAAAGAATGGTCATGTAAGGTTGAATATGTTCAAGCAATTTTCAACAATGTTTTGCATGGTCAACATGGTTAATAATGGTCACCCATGGGAAACGTGGTTGAACATGATCAACCATGGTTCACCATAGTCATCTTTAGTAAACACTAACAACCTTGATCAACCATGTACATCCATATTAAAAAATATTTTAACCCTATTCAACCATGCTTGACTAGCTAAGCTATGGTCAAATATTGTTAAACAAAATCAACTATGGTCATACATGGTCAACCAGTACCAACATGATCAAACATTTTCACTCATATCTCCTATATTCAACCTTAGTCAACCATCATTAGCCATGGTTACCTTTTTCCAACTATAGTCAACCTAAAATGACCCATGATCTACCCATTCTTCATGGAAAATCATTGTTAACCATGCTTAGAATGATCAAGCATGATCAAGCATTGTCAACATGAGAAAGCACAATCTATCATAAAACCGTATGGTCAATCATGGCCACATATGTCACATCACGATCATCCACAATGAACATGTTAAACAATGGTAATCATACTCAACCTAGGCTCAACTATAATCCGTCCTCTATAATTAACTAAGATCAACTATAATCGTTTGTCTATATCCTTAGTTAACCATGAAAATCATAACCAACAATAATCGCCCTAGGTCAACCTCGATGAACCAGAGGGTGACAAGGATGATAATAGTGACTCCATCAACCATGGGCTACCTTGACCATTGGTGATCAACACTCTTCAACCATAGTCAACTTTGTCAACCCTCTTCCTTCATTATTGAAACCATTTTTTAAACATTAATGTTACATCAACCATGGTCAATAATAATGTAACAATTCACAATATTAATGTTACATTGTTAGATTAACGTAAAATAAATACATTGTAATATTTATTTTTGACAATGGTCAAACAAAGTCAACCATTTTCATCCACATTCAATGATTTTTATCCTTGAACAACCTCTTCAACCATGGTCAATCATAATCATCCCGTTAATCCTTGGTCAACCATGGTAATAATTGTTAATCATTCTTAACTAAGATGAACTAGGGTAATTATTGTCAATCATGGTCAATTAAGGTCAACCATGGTAATCATTGTCAATTATGTTGACCTATGGTCAATATTGGTAATTATTGTGAATCATGTTGAACTAATGTCAACCATTGTCAATCATGGTCAACTTAGGTCAACATAGTCTACCGTGATTAGCAATATTTGACCCTCTTCAGCTATTGTCAACCTCATCTACCATTATTAACCATGTTAGCCCACTTCAACTATTAATTTCATTTATCAAAATGTATAAAGATAATGCAATGATATATATATTTATAATCAAAACACAAAAATGAAATGAAACTTGGCTTCTATTGATAAATGGAAAATGTTGAAACTATATAAATGTAGAATAAAAACAAACTAGTTCGAATGATGGTAGCTTATATCTGAGAAGAGATGTGACAACTAATTTATTGTGACTCATTTACTAGAATTATTTTAAATCTTAATTGTGAGATTTAGAGACTTCTAACACTTTTAAATGTTAAGAACTAATGTGTCCAACATGGAATATCAATCAGTTTCCATAATTGGTGAAAAGGGTTATCTTTCGAGGAATTACCTCTATGGTGGAATTTGTGGTATTATCCTCTGTGTTATACACTTGAAAATATCAACAAGAAGAACAAGCAGTTTAGTGTTGGGCATCTAAAGGTTTTGGGGTTTGAACAATAGATCTTTTATTGAATACCAACCAATCGCATCTAGATGGATTCTGTCTTCCATCCAATAGGCTTTCACATGTTAAAGAAACTCCCAACTCTATTTAGAATCAGTGGACGGGTTGTAGAATGGACTAGATAACGACCCAAAAAGTCATCCATTAAAGTTAAGTAGTTGGTGTTACTTGATCCATTCTGAAGGTAAAGGTGGAAAATTCTTGAGAACATAAATTGCGTAGCAAAAATAATTTTTGAAATCATAAATTTAATAATAATAGCCTGGTAGAATTTTAAGTAAAATGGTGTTTTATGTTATTTTATCTATTTCCTCTATTAGTTGGCATGGTTGCACCCTCTCCTTTAAAGGAATTCAGTAGAAAATTGATGAATATGAAGCCTGAATTCGCACTTATGTTGTCAAAAGCATCTTCCAGAGTGATGTGAGAAACATATTATGAAATATGAAGACCCAATGTAGTATCATCAAGACTAAAAAGGATAGGGTGGTTCCATTGAGTATGACATATTACCTGCAGTGCAACCTTGGAGGAGAGAATAATTCAGTTCACAAATTGCCATCTTCCACAACTAACTTCAACGGTTATGTTCGCAAAGTTGTTTACAAAGCTCCTTGCAGGATCCTAAATATATAGATCAGATTTAAGGAGGACAGTGGTTAGTTTGGAATGGCTTATATAGTCTGTCAATTATCTATTTATTTCTCTTTTAATAAGGTACAAGTAACCCATCGTGAGGTGCAAGGAGAGGCATCTCTGTATTATGAATCTTTTTGTAGTGCATTATGAATCTTTTTGCAGTTTTAACTTTCTATATGGACGTTAACAAAAAATTTATGTATGTTTGGTGACTGCTTTTTCATGTAGTTCATTCAGTTGTGTCATTTCCCTGTGTTTGTTATCACATCATCTATCTTATATTCTAATATACATAAATGATATGTGTAGGATAGTAGGATTCAAGAAATAGAGAAGAAATCTCCCATGTGTTATGGGGTTGTGAGTGATATCCTTCCCTATTTTGTAAGTTTATTATTTTTACAAATTTATTATTGCTTAGCACATTAGTTTGGGTATAAAATATACTTTCTTTCTTGTCTTTCTCTCAATTGACTTCCCTCTTCTAACTCACATTGTAGGTTTTAATCATCTCTCATTTTTTTTATTTGTTTACCCGAGTTTCCTCTCAGAGTTCACGTCACAATGTTTGTGGATACAAATTCAAAATATGAATTCTAGGACTATTGGTATATTATTGTAGTGTGAAAGGAATTGAGCACTCCAATTTAGGCTTTATCCTCAATCCTTTAGATATCCCCATTATGTTTTCTAGGTAATAGACACATTTGTATATGCTCCAATGTATTTATATATTATTCCATTGTAATTATACATTCTATGAAGTAATACTTCATAACTATAACTTAGGATTGACTCACATGAAATTTGATTTCCACCATGAAATTTGGTTATCGCATTTCATTCATGTACGGTGGGGATTAATGTATGTAAAAATGTCACATACATTAGGTTTGAAGCTCTTTTTGGGCCACTACTAAACGAATGTTGTTATTATATCTTCTTGAGAGGTATGTGTCTTTTTATTTCACATTGAACTCATGTCTATCACCTTGACATGCCTTAGGATATGTTTATGCAAAGCAATCTAGATGTTATTGAGCACAATCTAGATGTTATTGAGCACATTAGAGGACACTATAGTGGCGTGAAACATCTTTAAGGTTCTTATAATTGAATTTGATTTCCAACTTAGTTTCCATAAAATGATCAAATCCATTAGATGACTAGTTAGAATTATCATGTCTCTTTTTTGGTTGTTAGATTGGCCACATACGAGTTGATGTTGGTCAGTTAGTTTCCTCATAAAAAGGTTGGGGTGCTCATTATTTTCCACATGTGAAATGGTGAGATGGGATATTCCATAATTCAAAACATACACTTAAGGAAATTAATTACTTTGGAATTGCCTACAATTCTAACTCGATTTTCTTTCGAGTGGATAATTTGAGGGCTTATTCCTTATGTTGCTTTATTTAAAATATCGAAAGGTAGAGAATCAATATTTAAATCCCATTTAAATGACATGGGATTCTCCATAAACTAGAACCTTCAACATATCTGAATGGTATTAATTACTCAAGAATTGTCCCAATCTCTAACTTGGTTTTCCTTTGAGCCATGCATTTAAGTATTTATTTATGTAAAATATAAAAGGTCACAAGGAAATAATAATAATAATCATAATAATAATAATAATCATAATAATAATAATGAATTTTTTTGTTTATGGCATAATGGGATAACAAATTTTTTATGAGATCTTTCATCTTTGAGATGAGGGATTAATACACTCTGGGGAATAAAAAACTGAAGGGATTAATATTAATCCCTAGGGTTTATTATTATTCACTATGGTTTATAATTCCTTGGGATTTTAGTATAAAACCCAATAGATTATAAGCCCAAAGGAATAATATTAAACCCAATGAATTATTATTATAAACACAAGCTATATAAACCTTAAGATAAATATTATAAACCATGAAATAAAGATGGTTGACCATGATTATAAACCCAATGGATATTAAATTCTAGGATTAATATTATAAATCCTATGAATAATATTATACCCTAGGAATATGAACCCTTATGTTAATAAATCCAAGGGGTTAATACTAAAACCTTAAGGTATTATAAATCCAAGAAAATACAGTTAAACCCAAGGGACTAATATTATAAATCCAATGTATATAAACCCTTGCTTGACAATGACTTATATTGAACCTAAGAGATTGATATTATAAACCCTATGAATAATATTATACCCTAGGTATATAAACCCAAGGGTGAACTATGGTTCGACATTGTATTGCGACAAAGGTTGTCTCAGTATGTAAATAAATCATGGTAAAACATGTTTATTTTAGCGTTTATAATATTTATAATAGGGTTTATATACCTTGGTTTATAATCTATCTAAGGGTTTATCATAGGATTTTCTCAATATGAAAATCAATCATTGTCAACCATGCTTAACCATGGTTCAATATCACATTGTGATAAAGATTATCTCAATATAAAAATCTATGATGTTAAACCATGGTCGCACATCTCATTTGTGAAAAAGATTGTTTCGAGATCAAAATAAATCATGGCCAACTATGGTTAACCATGGTCCAATGACACATTCTGACAATGATTGTGTCAGTATCGAAAATCAACCATGGTCACCCATTTTCCAACATCGTATTGTGACAAAGATTGTCCCAATATGCAGACCAATGATGGTAAACCATGGCCAATCCTGGTCAAACATGGTAAATGACCATGGTCACATTGTGACAAAGACTGTCTCTTGGTCCAACATCACATTGTGACAACCATGGTAATCTATGGTGAACCATCGTCCAACATCACATTGTGACAAATATTGTCCCAATTTGACGATCTACCATAGTCAAACATGGTCAATCATTATCCAATGTCACACTGTGACAAAGCTTGTTGCAATATGAAAATCAAACATGGTCAACCATAGACGAACTTCGCATCGTGACAAACATTGTGTCAATATGAAAATCAGTTATGGTCAACCATGTTTATTTTAGGCTTTATAATATTTATCTTAGGGTTTATATACCTTGAGTTTATCATATTTATTGCTTGTTTCTATAATCCCTTGGGTTTTTAATATTAATTGATTGGGTTTATTATTCTCTTGGGTTTATAATATTTTTCTTAGGGTTTATATACTTACGGTTTATAACATTCATTCCTTGGATTTAATATTATTCCCTTGGGTTTATAATCATGGTCAACCATGGTCCAATGTCACATTATGAAAACGATTGTCTCAATATGAAAATTGACCATGGTCAACCATTCTCAACCATAATCAAACATGGTCAACTATGGTCCAATGTCACAATGTGACAAAGATTTTCTGAATATGAAAAAAAACCATGGTCAACCACAATCCAACGTTGCATTGTCACAAATATTGTCTCAATATGAAAATCAATCAAGGTAAACCATGCTCAACAATGTTTATTTTAGGGTTTATAATATTTATCTTAGGGCTTATACCTTGGGTTTATAATATTAATTCCTTTGGTTTAATATTATTCACTTGGGTTTATAAGCCCTTAGGTTACAAGTATTAATCCATTAGGTTTATTAATCCAATGGTTCATATTCCTAGCATATAATATTATTCATAGGGTTTATGATATAAATTCTTGGGTTTATAGTCATGGTCAACAATGGTCTAATGTCACATTGTAACAAATATTTTCTGAATATGAAAATCAAGATGGTTCAATGTCACATTGTGACAAATATTGTCTCGATATGAAAATCAGTCATGGTCAACCATGGTCAACCATGGTCTAGCACTGAATTATGACAAGAATTGTCTCAATATGGAAATCAACCATGGTCAACCACGTTTATTTTAGGGTTTATAATATTTATCTCATTATTTATATACTTTGGGTTTATTAATTTTATTTATTATCACTTTGGGTTTATAATATCAATCTGTTAGGTTTATTAATCAAGGGTTGATATTCCTATTGAAAGTATTATTCCCTTAGGTTTATAATCCCTTGGGTTTTTAGTATTAATCCCTAGGGTTTATTATTCCATTTGGTTTATAATATCAAGAATTATCAGCCATGGTCAACCATGGTCCAATGTCGCATTGTCACAAAGATTATCTCAATTTGAAAACTAATCATTGTCTCAATTATGGTCCAGCATCACATTATAACAAAGACTGTCTCAATATCAAAATCAATCATTGTCTCAACTATGGTCCAACTTCACATTATGACAAAGATTGTCTGAATATGATAATAATGGTCAACCATGGTCAATCATGATCAACCTTAGTCAACCATGGTCTAACGTCACACTATGAAAAATATTGTCTCAATATGAGAATTAATGATTGTCTCAACCATGGTCCAGTGTTGTATTATGAAAAATATTGTCTCAGTATGATAATCATCGTCAACCTTGGTCAAGCATGGCCATCCATGGTCAATCATGGTCGACTATAGTTGAACGTTGCATTTTGGCAAAGATTGTGTTGATATGAAAATCAACCATGGTTAAGCATGGTAAACCATGGTCCAAAGTTAGATTGTAATAAGGGTTGTCCCAATATGAAAAAATCATGGTCAATTATAGTTAACCATGTTTATATTACTATTTATAATATTTATCTTAGGGTTTATATACCTTCAGTTTATAATATTAGTCCCTTGGGCATAATATTATTCTACCTTGGTCAACCATGGTTAACCATGTTTTATAAAATCAATCGTGCTCAACAATGGTTAATCATGGTCAACCTTGGTCAGCCTTGGTCCAAAGTCGCATTGTGACAAGAATTGTCTCCATATGAAAACAAACCATGGTCAACCATGTTTATTTTTGGGTTTATAATATTTATCTTATTATTTATATACCTTGGGTTTGTAATTTTTATCCCTTGGGTTTATTAATCTAAGCATTCATATTCCTAGGTTTTTTTATTATCCCCTTAGGTTTATAGTCCCTAGGGTGTTTAGTATTAATCCCTAGGGTTTATTATTCCCTTGGGTTTATAATATCAAGCATGATCAATCATGGACAACCATGGTCCAACTTCGCATTTTGGCAAAGATTATCTCAATTTGAAAATCAATCATTGTCTCAACTATGGTCCAACATCAAATTATGACAAAGATTGTCTCAATATGATAATCATGGTCACCCATGGTCAATCAACCATGGCCAATCATGGTCAACCATGGTCAACCATGGTCTAATGTTGCATTGTGACAAATATTATCTCAATATGAAAATCATTCATTGTCTCAACTATAGTCCAACGTCACATTATGATAAATATTGTAACAATATGATAATCATGGTCAACCATGGTCAATCATGATCAACTTTGGTGTTGAGCCTCATGATTGCTTCATTTTGACACTCTCCCTTACAAAATTTTGCTTTCCTTGACCATCATCATCAACTCAATAGGCATCAAAATACAAGGTTTTTTACATGGTAAGTTATTTAATTGTCTTATATTTCATATTTAATAATGTTCCTTATTATTGACTTAATATTTGTATTGAATATCAAATTCACATGATTCTACAACTAATCCCTATTTTTGTAGCCGATTCCATGTTTTACTAAGATTAGAGGTGCTAGATAAGAGGATAAATATATGAACATGTGGAGATTGATCCCTTTAACAATTTCCTTCTATTCATCTGAACTATATCATCAAAAGGATTGTTCCATTGTGTAGTGAAATGGTAAACTCAAATTGGTTGCTGAATAGGTAAGAGAGAGTCCAAAATTCCTATGCTTCACAATTTGATTTGCCTAATAGAAAATCGTGAGTAACGATATCTCGATGGTTGTTATAGGCTTAATTTAGAAATTTGTTATCTAAGTTAGGGGCAAAAGTCTTGAATAGTTCTCGACATGGGCTTTTATAAATATTGTGCAACAAACATGAATAGAAGTTTAATTTATGCATGTGATAGTAACATTTTAAGACTATGTTTTTACTCTTTTAATGAACAAAGTCATTTGATGTTTTGATGCGTATCTGACTATTCGACCTAAGTTCTATGACCACTTGTTTGTGGAGGGCCCCTACAAACAGTGAAGAATCTGCATTTTCATAAGTTTTCTTTATCGTTTACTACAATTATTCATACACTTTAGAATCATTTTGTAGTCTTGATTTCAATCAGATAGCAATAGAAATATTTCATTAATCACTCATTTTTCAAGTTGATTTATAATGATGTTAATGATAGTGTAATCGCTTCTCATATATTTGCTTATGATTTTAGGGTGTTTCGTTTCAAAGATTGATGGATTGCTTTATAGTTTCATTTTACAATATTTCATTTCAAAGTATGTGTGATTTATTTATGGTTTTCATTTCAAAGCATGAATGACTAATAATAAGTAAATGTGTGGTTTTCATTTTGAATAGAAGTCAATTTCATTTTGGTTTTTATGCAAAGGATTGCTAGAATGTTAGAAGAATAATTTTTCTTTTAGAGATTAAATTTCTATTGCAATAGATTAGTTAAGTTTTCTTAATGAGATAGTGTGAGTTTTCTTTAAGTTTAATTTTGTAAGTGTGAAGAGCATCTTTTATTTCATTAGAAAGGAGTAGGAATACTTAATGTCTTAAATCCATTTTCTTTGAAGAGTAAGATAGGAATAAATTGCATCCTTAGAAGTAATTTTCAATAACTCAATCATGCCCATTAATAATATGATTTAATAAAAAGGACTTTTCGCATATATAGTGCACTTTCACTTCTCAAGTTTACCAACTTTGGTCAATAATTCATGTAACAATTTATGACAATTAATTTGAAAAAGAATTGGGCACCATTTCTGGGGAAGAATAAATAGAAGTCTTTGTCTTTTTCATTTTGATAAATAAAAATGAAAAAGAAAACAAAACATGATATGGATAGGGAAAGAGACTCTAGGTGTAGATTTGTTGGTATAGGAAGGAGTTTAATTCCAACAACATCACTCACCCTACCATGACCTCGTAGTGCCACACTTGATCCGAATTGGATACTTGAAAATTATTAGAGTTCTACCACTATTTCAAATCATTACAGACTTTGAGAAATCGTACAACTATCACAAATAATCTCTACATAATGGTAGTTTGCAGCTAGCACAGAGCAACGAGGACATTCAGTCAAAGCGCGCTAACCATTGGCCCATGGGGACCGTGCATGGTGCAAAAATGGTAGTTGGGAAGCTCAGATCAGAAAACAGATGTTGTTTTTAATGCCCGATTAGCGCAAAGCGCTGGGAAAAACCCCTCAAGAAGGAAAATCCCCGAGTGATCGGTCACAAGGGAAGCCAAAAAACTGTGGGAAAAGCACTAAAACTGAAGGCAAGTCTCGTGGTCCAAAACTAGCATAATATCGGAGGTGTTTCGGGCAGTAAGTGGGTTTGTCAGAGCACCAAGCGATTCTATAACCGAGTGATGCATGTCTGGTGGGCAGAGAGAAAAAATGCTCTCATCGTGGGCTAACAGTTAAGCAAATCAACTGCGCGATAAAAGTGAAGACCGTAGGATCTGGGGGCTCTAGATTGGATGACCGAGATTGCACCCAATGGATGACCAGACCCGAGGGAGAAATAAGCCACAGCGCATAAAGATTTGAAGTCGGATTTGACTGCTAAGCTGGCGGATGAATCATTTCACAAAGTAACCAAAATAATGAACCGTTTGAGGAAGAGTGGCACTCAATTCGTGAGAGGACAAGTGCCTACCTCCCTGTGAAACGTTACACAGTGGCGATGATGTAGAAGCAGGGAATCCAAGTAGATAGAGGCATGCAAATCAAAGGGACAGAAGGGGAAGTAAACAGTCAAGGGACGAATTGGCTATAAGCCACGAACAGACAGAGAGAAAAAAAGGAGATACTGAGACAGTGAGATAGAGGAGACAGAATAGAGAGTGAAGCAAGAAGCAGAGAAATAGAGCAGTTGAGCTGACCTGTAGAGCTAATGCAGCATCGAGTAGACAGAACCAAGCTTGAGAGATTCAAGTGATCCCTGTGAGGATATATGTCAGGAACTGAGTACCAAGTTGGACTCATCCCATTAAGACTAGTTGAGATTGAGACTTAGTAAGGGGGAGTCTGTGAACTCTAGTGGCTTGGGGAATCCAAGAACCACCCTACTAAGCATCATCTGTTTCAGGAGACTCAAATTGAGCTCCTCATTCTAAAAACTTTGCTTAAAGACACAATAAGAAAAGGCCACCACTGAAAGTTGGACCAGGAGATGTCGCCTAAGAGAATTGGGTGAAATCCTTATTAAATTGTTGTGTTTTTCATTTTTCTTGTTGTGTTTCTCTTACTGTTTTCTAGTGTCTGTGTATTTTGCAATATTATCAATCTGTTGCCTAAGATAACATGGACACACACACTAGCACATGAGTCTGTAATACCTACATTAATTAACTGAGATCACCCATAAGTGATTTTCAGATCAAGTGGTATCAGAGCTCTAGGCTATTAGGGTTAGACAAGCTTGTGCTGGATTTAACTGTTGAATGCTAACTATATCAAAGCTCAAATTAGGAAAAGGAGACTTGGTCAAAACTAAGACTAAAATTGGGAGAGTCTATCCTTGGAGGACAATGTTAGAGGAAGGTTCTATGGGGCCAAGCCCTCAATTTATAGATAGTTTCCTAGCCATAAGGTCCATGGTAGAGGAGATGTTTAAGGACTTTAGAAAACATAAAGATGAAGATTCATCAGGCTCCAAACAAGATAAAGGAGAAGAAGAATCTATCCTACATGACCACTCAAAGGGCAAGGGGAAAGAAGAAATATTTCTCACACCTCCTAATAACCCTGAACATAAAAAAAGACATCTCTGATTAAACTAGATGTTAAATTTGATTTACCAATATATGATTGAGAGTTGAATTCATAAAAGCTGGACAATTGGATTAGATAAGTTGATGTTTATTGCATAGTGTAGGGTATTGATTCAGACAAGAGTAAGATTCAGCTGACCAGCCTATGCCTTGGAGGCACTACCTTGGTTTGGTGGGAAGGAAGGACCCAAGCTAACATGAACAAACATGGTAAGACTATTTCTATCTGGAGTGAACTTGTTTTTGCAATAAAAAAGCAGTTCTATCCACTGGCCTACATGCAACAAGCCATGCTGACCTAGCAAACTCCTCGACAATTGAAAGGGAAAAGTCCACAAGGTTACACCCAAGAATTCGGGAAGAGAGCATTGATTCTAGGAATCTCATTAGACTCACCTGAGACTCTGTTGAAGTACATCGATGGTCTACACAACTACAAGAGGCACACTATCCTCATGTTTAATCCCACTAATATAGATGAGGTATCTATTCAAGCTACACATCTAGAAGCTAGAGGAAACAATAGAAACCCAGAAGTTGGGGGATCATCCCAACTCACCACAAGCAAGAATAAGGAGAAAAGAAAACAGAAATGGAAACCAAGGAAGGCCAACACTGCATAGAAAAGAAAGTCTTCATGCACTCACTATAAGAAGGGTGGGCATGATGATGAGCATTGTTGGATTCTGCATCTGGAGCTGAGACCTAAGAAGTTTGAGGGAAAGAAGAAGAAGTTTTTCGTAGCTATTCAAAAAGATTTGGGGTCAGACTCAGGAGATGAAACAACCATTGCAGCCATAGGTATAAAAGGTAAGAATTCTGAAGTATCTACTAGTAATTCTGCACAATCTACTATTGATGAAGAAAATTAGAGAAAAAGACATGAGCTTTTCCATATTCAAGTTATTTCCAAACATCAAAATATTGATACTTCATTTCATAGTGGCTCACAATTAAAGTTAATTTCTGAGGCAATTGTAAAGAAGTTGGGATTACTGATTACACATCACAAGAAACCATACCCATTAGGATGGTTAAATGATAAAGCACAACTACAAGTGACTAGACAATGCAAACTCATGTTTTCTTTTGGGTCAGGATTTGTACATGAGGTTGAGTTACACATAATTCCTTTGGATATATGTGGAATTGTTTTAGGAAGTCCTTACATGTATTAAAAAAAGCTATCTTCTATAGAGCTGAGAACAAGTATCTACTTGTTCAAGAAGGAATTGAATACTTTGTAAGATCTCATAAGCTCAAGAATAATTATACTCTCATAAACTCAGGGCAGATGAAATGAATGATAAAATCATGCAAACAGTTTTTACTGATGGTTGTAGAGGAAAATAAACCTAATAAAACTGATGTATTTGAGGGCTATGATGCTAAACAACAAGCCGATTTAGAAAAAGTTGTTTCAGAGTATGATGTCTTGTTTCAAGAACCTAAAGATCTACCACGAACGAAGGAAATAGTGCATGAAATTAATTTGCAGCAAGATGCTCCATTTCCTAACAATTGAATGTATAGGTTTTCTACTTTAGAGAACATAGAAATCAAGAATCAAGTGCAGGAGTTGCTCTATAAGGGGTTGATCAGACCTAGCACATCACCATGTGGGTCACCATTCATTTTGCTGAGAAAGAAAGATGGCTCGTGGAGAATGTGCATTGGTTACTGAGCACTGAATAAGATAAAAAACAAAAATCATTATCCCATTCCTCGCACAGATGATCTATTAGATCAATTCAAAGAAGTTGTTTATTTTTCCAAGTTAGACTTGCATAGTGGATATCATCAGGTCAGAGTTGTAGAACAAGATGCATGGAAGAATTATTTCAAAACGAAATAGGGATTGTATGAGTGGTTGGCTATGTCTTTTTGCTTAACTAATGCTCTGGCTACTTTCATGAGAATAATGAATGATGTACTCAGACCTTTTCTTGATGATTTTATTATTGTGTATCTATATGACATTCTGATCTTTAGCAAAACATGAGAAGAACATTTAAAGCATGTTAAGTAGACACTAGATGTTTTGAAAAGAGAAAAAGTTTACGTTAAAATCTCAAAACATGAATTTGGAAAAACATCTTTGAATTATTTGGGAAATATAGTAGGGGGTGGTGAATTGAAGATATATCCCTCTAAGGTGGTAGTCATTGTAAATTGGCCTAAACCCAAATCTGCTACAGAAGTTAGGAGCTTCTTAGGAGCAACAAAATATTGGAGAAAGTTCTTTTCTAATTTTTCCTTAAATGCAGCTCCCTTACATGCTTTAACAGGATTGGACAAGGTTTTTCAATGGGGAGGCAAACAACAAAAATCCTTCAGCGCCTTGAAGGAAAAGATTAGTACAACACCAGTACTAGCATTGCCTAATCTTCAAAGACCATTTGAGATCCTAATGGATGCCAATGATTGTGCCATGGGAGCAGTGTTGATAGAGCATGGTAAACCCATATGTTATCATTCTGAGACATTCAATTCTACAGTAGTTAACTATCCTACATATGATAAAGAATTGTATGCATTAGTACAGAGTGTGAAAAAGTGGAAACAATTACTTAATGGGCAAAGAGACAGTAATACATACTGATCATTAAACCACTTCAAATACATACACTTCGAAACTAATTTGCAGCAATCAAAACTTTATAGATGGGATGGGTTTTCTAAACAGTTTCATATTTAGTCATCAGATATAAAAAGGGCATACACAATAAAGTTGTAGATATGTTATCTAGACCCATTATAAATGCATCTACTATACTTAAGCATAATTATGTGTTACATGAGAGCTACATTTAACAATATGCTCAAGATATAGACTTTAAAGATGTATATGCGACTTTAAGTCAAGGCAAATGAATAGAAGAATTGGATTATCATGTTAAGGACTAACTCTTGTATCATTGTGGGTAGTTATGCATTCCACAAACTGAAAGAGTAAAGATAATTCAAGAAGCACACACTTCTCTAATATCAGGTCACTTTGGGGTAAGTAAAATAGTGGCACAACTGCAAATATTTTGTTATTGGCCAAAAATGAATGAGAAAGTTTCTAGATATGTAAGAGGGTGTACTATGTGTGCTAAAAGCAAGCCCAACAATTGAAAAATAGGCTTGTAAACTCCATTACCAGTTCCTTCTCATCCTTGGGAAAATGTTTCCATGGACTTTGTTGGGGGAATGCCTAAATCTAGGAAGGGTCATGATTATCTGTATGTTGTTGTGGATAGGTTCAACAAAATGTGTATTTTGATACCTTGTAATAAATAGATTACAACTAAACAAACTGCAAAACTATTCTTTCAACATGTATGGGTTCATTTTGGATTACCCACTTCCATTATATCTAATTGAGAAACCTGATTTGTGGGAAAGTTTTGGTCAAGTCAGAGGGAACTGATGGACACCAAACTAAAAGCATAGCTTTCCATCCACAAACCGATGGCCAGACCGAAGTAGTCAACAGGACAGTGATCCACTTACTCAGGGGATATTAATGCAAGCATCCTAAGCTTTGGGATGAAAATTTGTGTTATGTGCAGCATGCTTACAACTGAGCAAAAAATTCTTCTACACAAAGATCTCCTATTGGGACCTGTTTTGGTTTCACACTAAGGTCTCCTTTAGATTTTGTCTTTTGTAAGGACACAACAGTTGAGGGATACAGTGATGTGGATAGGGAAACTACGTTCATTGAACAAATCCAAGAGATTCACCAGGTAGTAGAGGAACAACTAGAAAAGAGCCAGGCCAAATACAAGGCAAGGCATGACAAGCATCAGATGGAGAATAGTTTCCAAGTTGGTGATCAAGTCTGGCTATATATCAGCAAGGACAACATGCAAGGTGAAGGTAAAAATCTAAAGCCTATCAGGTATGGATCTTTCAAAATACTTGAGAAAATTGGTGAGAATGCTTTTCGCCTTGATTTACTAGCTTACATGCACATCTATTCAGTCATAAATGGAGATAGCTTGAGATTGTTTGAACCTTCACTAATTGAGGATCCCGAAGAGCAGAGTCAATTGCCTTCTATTGAGGACTTGTTACTTGAGTATCTTGATGAATTGCAAGAAGACACAGTTCTGGACAGGAAGGTGAGGACGATGCATAGGGGAGCTATTGAGTACCTCAGAATTGGGCTCAGGGGTTCAAAGCCAAGCGGTGCAAAGTGGATAGATATTGGATAAATAAGACAATTGTATCCTCACTTAGTCGATGCTTGAAACTAACTTTTGGTGGTCCAAAAGCTTTTTCACTGGGAAGGTTGTGATCTAAATTAGATCCTTGAAAATTATCAGAGTTCTACGACTGTTTCAAATCATGACAGACTTCAAGAAATTGTACAACTATCAGAAATAACCTCTACATAATGGTAATTTGCAGCCAACACGGAGCAATGAGCACCTTTGGTCAAAGCGTGCTAACTGTTGGCCCATGGGCACTGTGGATGGCACAAAAATGGCAGTTTGGAAGCTCGGATCAGAAAATGGAGGTTGTTTCCATGGGAAAAACCCCCTCAAGAAGGAAAATTCCCAAGCGCTTGGTCACAAGGGAAGCTAGAAAACTGTGGGGAAAGCGCTAAAACTAAAGGTTGGTCCTGCACTCCAAAACTGGCGGAATATTGTAGGTGTTTCAGGCAGTAAGCGGGTTTATTACAGGACTAAGTGATTCCATACACCAAGTGACGTGTGTTTGGCAGGGAGAGAGAAAAACCACCGTCATTGTGGGCTAACAATCGAGCAAGTCAACCGTACGATAAAAGCGAAGACCGTAGGATCTGGGGGCTCTAGATCAAATGGCAAAGATTGCACCTGATGGATGACTAGACTCAAGGGAGAAATAAGCCATGACGCATAAAGATTTGATGTCTGATTTGACCACTGAGGTGGCGGATGAGTCATTTCACAAAGTAACCAAAATAACGAACTATTCGAGGAAGAGTTAGCGCTTAGTTCGTGAGAGGACAAGTGGCCACCTCCCTGTGAAACGTTACACAGTGGCGATAATGCAGAAGCAGGGAATTCTAAGAAAACATAGGTAGGCGAATCGAAGGGATGGAAGGGGAAGCGAACAGTCAAGGGATGAATTGGCTATAAGCCACGAACATATAGAGAATAGAAAAAGAGACAGTGAGATAGTGAGACAGAGGAAACATAATAGAGAGTGAAGCAAGAAGCAGAGAAACAAAGCAGTCGAGCTGACCTGTAGAGCTAAGGCAACATTGAGCAGACAAAACCAAGCTTGAGAGGTTCAAGCGATCCTTGTGAGGATATCTATCAGGAACTGAGTACCAAGTTGGACTCATCCCATTAAGACGAGCTTGGGTCGAGACTTAGTAAGGGGGATTGTGTGCACTCTAGTGGCTTGGGGAATCCAAGAACCACCCTACTAAGCATCATCTATTTTAGGAGACTCAAATTGAGCTCCTCATTGAAAAGACTCTGCTTATAGAAACAATAAGAAAAGGCCACCACTGAAAGTTGGACCAGGGGAACTCCTTATTAAATTGTTGTGTTTTGCATTTTTCTTTCTATGTTTCTCCTACTGTCTTTTAGTGTCTATGTGTTCTGCAATCTTATCGATCCATTTCCTAAGATAACGGAGACACACACACCAAAAAATGAGTCTGTAATACCTACATTAATTAACTGAGATCACCCATAAGTGATTTTCAGATCAACACTACCCACGCAAACTTGAATTCCATCCATAGCATGCAAACACAAACTCCCTAAGGTATTAAGACCCAAAATCCAACATAGAGATTCACCAACTTCATCAACAGAAACCATAATAGAAGAAGAAAATCCCATATATTCAAAAAAAGGAGTAATTTTCCTATCTTCAACTGAAGAGCAAATTCTGGCTCAAGAACTGGAAGTTCTTACTGAAGAAGAGGAAGAAGAAACTTATTTTAGAAAACCATTGATAAACGAAACAGAGGATCTAGAGGAAGCTGAAAACCCAATTTTGGAGCGAGAACCCTATATTAGTTCTAAAGAATCTACGATGGTTGGAGAAGGGGAAGGAGATGTACATAAAACTAACTCTGCTGCTCTTTTGAGACCTAGGCTAGTAGAATATCTATGATAAATAAACATAATTATTATAATATAATTAATAATAATAATAATAA
>APFE030614780.1:4086-14693 GCA_000404065.3 Pinus taeda
CCACATAAGAGGTAGTTATATTTATCCATTAAAATGCAGAACTTACTAAAGCACCATTTCATATATAACTGAGGTTCATAAAATTATAAGGACCTAGAATAAAGTGCTATACACCAATTTTTCTTAAGGCGTGCTCTACCCCAACCCAGAAGAAATAAGAATGGGTTTCACCCAATAAAATACAACACAGACAATGACCATGGTGAGGATTAGTATTTGCTACAATGTACTCTGAGTTTGGCCAATTTAAGAAATAGTAATATTTAAATCATATTCAATAATGGAAATGTGCATGCAAGGGCATTATGCTGGTTGGATCAAGGTCTTGATTGAAAATAATTCTATTAAAGCTAGAGATTATAGCTTATGTTCTGCAAGAAGTGTTCACAGTTTTAGCAAACGAAAAACAAAGATTTACAGAAAGGCAAGAAGTGTCATTGCATTTTAACTAACCTTAGTCCCTTTTAAACCAGGGGATAAGACGTATAAATTTAGCTGTGACTTTATTCACAAGGTTTTTACACAGCAATATATATATATATATATATGCTTAGAAGAACTCAGTAATTATGAGAAATACACACTTTCGGTGGAATAGATTCATATGTCCTGAGACCATTTGGTCTCACTATTTACATGGGGAATGTTTCCTTTCTTTGCAGAATCCACTACAAATGTAGAACCACACAGCTGACCCGTACTATCAACACGTGGCACAACTTTCATCTTGTTAAATGGATGCTCATAGCTCTGAAGGCCTTTCAATGGTGAAAAGTAGCAACCTGACAAAACAAAAGAAGGAAAATATAGCATGCTCAATCTCCACATAAAGGTAGTGTCACATCTCCATTATTGTAAACACCCACCCACAGTTTTAGGGTCACTGTCGTGTGTGCAAACAAGATATCTAAGGGGAATAGAATAAAGATCAATTGAATTGCAGCCATGAGACCTTGCTAACTACATTTATTCTGAAAAACTAAATCTTTCAAAACATATTAACTCGGTTGCAACATCCTCAGTTATTTAGAAGATGAGAGTTTGAAAAGCTAACCACCCCAAGAAGTGCTACACTAATACTTACATAGCAATTAAAGATTTTTTAACAAAACTTTGTTTGAAACCCTATGACAGACTATAAAACACTAACCCTTTACAAATCTGGTTCCTCTACAATGGCTAGGATAGGGTTGCATTACAATTGAGAAACCCATACATTTTGAGCTTTTGATTTTGATTTTGTGCTGCAAAGATCAGGGCTCAAAAATAACTCTATGAATATTAGGCACCGGCGTTCTGAGCATGCCTTGTGAGGTTTGCAATGGCCACCCATTGCGGTTCATAATTACGAGGTTTTGTTGGACTTGCCTCAAGTGTTGCTGGACTTGGCTATTAAACTAACCTTCTAAGCTTATACCTGGAACTTTTGTATAATCCACTCACGTTTATTTTTCTGCAATCACTATTTAAAATTATTGGAAACATTTCTGGCTTGCAAAGGGTTTGGAGTGATCTCTTCCTCCAATCCTCCAATCCACTTATGTTAAAATTTAACTCCAAAACAGAAAGTTGTGCAGTTCCTGTCCCAAGAGATGTAGTAAGATCCCAATTGAAAACAAAAGAAAACAAACTCTCTGATTTGATATAGATTTAAATGGACAAGGATCTTATTCTGATGGAATACCAAAGTTCCTGTCGTTAATCTCTTAAAAAATAACCCCTCAGAAAATCCCTTTCCCATAAATCTTTTTAGGGAGAGTATTTGGCTATTGGAACACTAAGAAAATATATTACTGATCTCGAAACATTTGATAGAAAAGATAAAACCAATTAAAATACAAAACGAACACAGATGCAAGATACACCTCCCATGATGCATATGCTCTCTAAAAACTCATATTATATGAGAAGGAATCATCCAACTGAAATGCAATACAACTCTGAATGAAATGAGCAAGATAAGAAAGGACATATTTAACTGTACAAAAGAGACAGAACATGCTCAAAAACATAGGGAAGCTGAATTAAACATGGAAAAGTGGCTTGTACAATTTAACCATTCTTAAAAGGTGGCACCCTTAAATATGGAGAACGCCCAAATGGAAATGGACGCCTGATATCTGACCTTTTCAAAAAGAGGAATAATCTAGCACTTACATTTTCTCTTTGCCACATAAGAGGTAGTTATATTTATCCATTAAAATGCAGAACTTACTAAAGCACCATTTCATATATAACTGAGGTTCATAAAATTATAAGGACCTAGAATAAAGTGCTATACACCAATTTTTCTTAAGGCGTGCTCTACCCCAACCCAGAAGAAATAAGAATGGGTTTCACCCAATAAAATACAACACAGACAATGACCATGGTGAGGATTAGTATTTGCTACAATGTACTCTGAGTTTGGCCAATTTAAGAAATAGTAATATTTAAATCATATTCAATAATGGAAATGTGCATGCAAGGGCATTATGCTGGTTGGATCAAGGTCTTGATTGAAAATAATTCTATTAAAGCTAGAGATTATAGCTTATGTTCTGCAAGAAGTGTTCACAGTTTTAGCAAACGAAAAACAAAGATTTACAGAAAGGCAAGAAGTGTCATTGCATTTTAACTAACCTTAGTCCCTTTTAAACCAGGGGATAAGACGTATAAATTTAGCTGTGACTTTATTCACAAGGTTTTTACACAGCAATATATATATATATATGCTTAGAAGAACTCAGTAATTATGAGAAATACACACTTTCGGTGGAATAGATTCATATGTCCTGAGACCATTTGGTCTCACTATTTACATGGGGAATGTTTCCTTTCTTTGCAGAATCCACTACAAATGTAGAACCACACAGCTGACCCGTACTATCAACACGTGGCACAGCTTTCATCTTGTTAAATGGATGCTCATAGCTCTGAAGGCCTTTCAATGGTGAAAAGCAGCAGCCTGACAAAACAAAAGAAGGAAAATATAGCATGCTCAATCTCCACATAAAGATAGTGTCACATATCCATTATTGTAAACACCCACCCACAGTTTTAGGGTCATTGTCGTGTGTGCAAACAAGATATCTAAGGGGAATAGAATAAAGATCAATTGAATTGCAGCCATGAGACCTTACTGACTACATTTATTCTGAAAAACTAAATCTTTCAAAACATATTAACTCGGTTGCAACATCCTCAGTTATTTAGAAGATGAGAGTTTGAAAAGCTAACCACCCCAAGAAGTGCTACAGTAATACTTACATAGCAATTAAAGATTTTTTAACAAAACGCTGAAATAAGTAAATCAGAACTGATAAGCAGCATACTTAAAGAGATAAACAAGAAATTACCTGCAGGGAATGGTGCAAAAGATGTCCCACAGCCATTCTTCAAAAACTTGATCATCATCAGAAAATGCTAATGAACCATCTGATGTACTACCCCAAAAGAGAGAACATTTTCCCTCTATGTCCTGATGATTCTGAGGGTAATGAAGAGGCTGCGGTATAGAAATTAGATTTAGTAGCCAATGGGGAAAATGGGAACGTACCAGAAGTTGATGGAATCGAGGCAGTTGCAGCAGAGGGAGCGAGTGCCTGATATCTGCATTGCCAGAAAAACAAGAAAAAGCATGAAAATTGTCCTTCCAACAAAACAGGAATATAAAAGAAAAAGGATTATCAACCAAAAAAAACTAACAATGCATGATATCAAAACACATATGTGCTGTAGGTGACTTCTTTGTATAGCTCCTTTTGTGATAACTTTATTATTATTTTATAATCTATCACAGATGAATTTTTGTATCTCATTTGCAACTTCTGTTTTGTGCCTGTGTGGTTTTGTGGACATAATTCTTTTGTTATCGTAGGCTTTTATATTATCGATATTTGGTGGATTCCTTTGCACTCCTTTTAATGCAAGGTTAATGGCGATTTCTATTTCTGGATACTGTGTTTCTTAAATAAATCAATACCACTAATCTTGTTTGGAAAGTCCCACTAATCTTGTTTGGAAAGTCTTTTTTCTTGAGGTCCAAGATTTGACGTTGGATATGCTTTTTTATATAATCTATATAGAAATCTCTTCAAAACATTGACCTTGACAAGGACATAGACTCGGAATAGATAGCGCCAGTTAAAATACAGGAAAAATGCACATGTAAAGGACGGATGATGACAATGCTACATGCATATATAAGAAATGTATTCAAGGAACTGAACAAAAAATATGGCAGTAAAGAGATGATATCATTCCGAGCATGTATGCGCTGACAGTTTGGCAGAAGGGGCAAAAAAACAATAAGGCTGCTGGAGTAACAAACATATAGACACATTTTTTACACAGTCAATCTAGTAACAATTGGCACACCGATAGCATGCTCTAGAGGCCTTGATAATGTACCAGAAATCTCTTTACTAAAAATATTGCAATTAAAATGACAAACTCCAAACTCCAATCAAAATGAGTATTTTGATTTATTGGGAGTTTGGGAATGAACCACCGTTGTCTTTTCTTTATTCTCAAAGAATAAAGACTTTGAATACGTCTTGAGGGAATTTTACTGGGATTGATCTGCTCCAAGTTGGGTGTCTGCATTGAATGATTTTGGGCTTTGATATGCTAGATACGTTGAAGACATTTTGAGGTTATTGGGATTGTTCTGCTGCAAGTTGGGTTTTTGCATTGAAGAATAGGTTTTTGCATTGAAGAATTTGGGCTATTGATATCATGTTCAAGCAGGGATCTAACCGGTATCCGAGATCCAAGGGATTCAAGGTCAAGCATGCGTTTCAGATAGCCTTACTGGTTGCTGTGAGCATATGGTTGTTGTATCAGGTTAAGCATTCTCATGATAAGAAGCAGGCATATCAAAAACAGGCGTCTCTGAAGGCTGAGGCCAGTGGTGATGGTGGCAGCGGGAACCTCAAGAAAAATCAGTCCCAGATGAGGATTCTGCTGCCAAGGAGACTCCCACTGTGGAAAAAGTGGATGAAGCCTGAGCAGCGGAGAGCGTGCCAGATCAGCCCATCGAAGAAAAAGGCAATGGAGTTGAAGAAACTTCAACCAAGGAAGCGGGAGAAACTGCTGTTGAGCAACCTGTTGCAGAGGAAAGTCTGATCAAAGAAACTGATGAAGCAAATGAAGAAACTCCTGAAGTTGCAGCTGCAGAAGTGACAGAAAAACCCAAGGATGTAAAAGAACCGGAGCCTGAGGTCGAATCCGCTGAAGCCCCTCCAGCCAAAGAAGATGATTCTGAGGGTAATGAAGAGGCTGCTGTAGAGAAATTAGATTCAGTAGCCAATGGGGAAAATGGGAACGTACCAGAAGTTGATGGAATCAAGGTAGTTGCAGCAGAGGGAGCGAGTGCCTGATATCTACATTGCCAGAAAAACAAGAAAAAGCATGAAAATTGTCCTTCCAACAAAACAGGAATATAAAAGAAAAAGGATTATCAACCAAAAAAACTAACAATGCATGATATCAAAACACAGTGACACACTAAAAATAACCCAAAAATGAAAGCAAGGAATTTCCATAAAGGTGGGTAATTGTGTACATACCTCAATGGAATCGACAGTGAGCAAGAGGACAATAGTTTTCTCCGAAAACCTCTGTTTCTCCTCTGCATCCCTGCACAGATTCAAGGCATCTTTATATCGATTGCAGATTCAAGAATAACACAGTTTAATCATACACTTATGTTGCGTTGCGTGCAGGTTTCTCGTCCTGTAACCACCGAGGAAAAACCTGTCGATCCTAGTCCAGCTGTATCAGAACCTCAAGAAAAATCAGTCGCAGATGAGGATTCTGCTGCCAAGGAGACTCCCACTGTGGAAAAAGTGGATGAAGCCTCAGCAGCAGAGAGTGTGCCAGATCAGCCCATCGAAGAAAAAGGCAATGGAGTTGAAGAAACTTCAACCAAGGAAGCGGGAGAAACTGCTGCTGAGCAACCTGTTGCAGAGGAAAGTCTGATCAAAGAAACCGATGAAGCAAAGGAAGAAACTCCTGAAGTTGCAGCTGCAGAAGTGACAGAAAAACCCAAGGATGTAAAAGAACTAGAGCCTGAGGTCGAATCCGCTGAAGCCCCTCCAGCCAAAGAAGATGATTCTGAGGGTAATGAAGAGGCTGCTGTAGAGAAATTAGATTCAGTAGCCAATGGGGAAAATGGGAAAGTACCAGAAGTTGATGGAATCGAGGTAGTTGCAGCAGAGGGAGCGAGTCCCTGATATCTGCATTGCCAGAAAAAAAGAAAAAGCATGAAAATTGTCCTTTCAGCCCCTGTACTGCCCGTCACTTACTGATTTTCCATGTACTCGATCGCAGGGGAAATATTGGGAATTGAGGGTCTTAAACAGACGGGTAGTTGAGAATGCGCGGCACTCCACATCCTCCTGGCCCTCCTGCAGCACAGGACTGACTGGCTAGGTAGACGGACAGGACTGACTGGCTAGGTAGACGGACGGGCTGAGTTTAATTAATTTTTTAACTAATAATTGTTTTTTAATGGATTTTTGGACGGCAGAGAATTGTTGAATCGTCTAACAACATATCTAACGGTTAAGATTAGGACAGGTAGACATTTAGGGGAGTTCATTTCAGAGGGAAACGCCTTACGGCATAATTATTTTTATTTTAAATTTACTTTAATTTGTTGAGATTTTCTGTTTTATTAAATTGGGCAAAAATCTCATGTACGTGACAACAATAGGATTTGTTACTATATTAGCTCCATTTTGTTGAGGAGTTATTGAATCCTATATTTGTTGTGAGAGAATTTATGATTCAGTTTTATACTCCTAGCTATAAGAATATAAGCCCGTACAGGATATTGGGATGATAGAGAGTGTGTGAGGAAATAAATTGTTGTAATCTCTTGTTGAATAATAAGATTGTTGATGCCTCTGTTTTGGTGGATGTAGCCCAGATTGGTTGGGTGAACCACGTCAAATCCTTGTGTTATTTTATGATTTTATGTGTTGTGTAGGCCTTTTAAATTTCCGCTGCGCATTGTTTGCTCCAACAATTGGTATCAGAGGATGTTGAAGAGCTGGTACATGTGACAGAGCTGCGGGAGGTGGAGCTTTGCCGTTGGCGCGGTTTCGTCAGAAACAGTCACGCCAATTTTGACAGAGGAACGGGTTGGCGCGATTTATTTTGGAACAGACGCGCCTATTGGCGCGGTTTCGAGTGTAATACTCGCGCTAGTGCACCAGGATCCCAATTGGCGCGGAAATGACAGGTATACTCGCGCCAATTTTGTGACTTATACCGTTTTTGTTTCTGGAGAGGACCTTCTGCTGTCAAGGAAGCGCCAAGTCCCTTTCGGCGCGCCAAGCATTTTTCACTTTGGTAAAACTACAATTTTTTTTTGTAATCTGAAATTTGTACAACAGAGGGATTTTATGATAAGGTAAAGGTAGTATAGTATAAGGAAAAGGCATTTTTTTTTAAAATATTAACTTTATTTATTAAGTTGGAATTGGAGATTGTTTGTTTGTTACAACATGGCAAAAACTCAAAGTGCTCATTTTGAGATCGAGAAGTTCAATGGCAAAAACAACTTCGAGATCTGGAAAGTGAAGATGTATGATCTACGTGTGCAACAAGGCGTGGCGAAGGCGTTGTTGGGAAAAACCAAACAGCCTTACAACATGACAGATGATGAGTGGAGCGAATTGGATGAAAGAGCATTGAGCGGTATTCGACTGTGTTTGGCGGATGATGTTTTGTTTAACATCGTGTCAGAAAAAACTGCTGCTAGTTTGTGGACAAAGTTTGAGAAGTTATACATGACAAAATCCTTAACCAATAGGATTCTTCTGAAGCGACAGTTGTACATTTTGCGAATGAAGGAAGGTACATCTATCACTGATCATTTGAATACCTTTAATACTCTCATAGTGCAATTAGAAAGTATAGAAGTAAAATTTGAATCAGAAGATAAAGCTATAACTTTATTATGCTCGTTGCCCGAGTCATGGGATCATTTTGTTACTTCTATAAGTCTTAGGTCATCATAAACCCTTGAATTTGATGATATTGTTGGAGCTTTGTTGTCCGAAGAGACAAGGAAGAGGTCAAATTCAGAAACCTCTACATTAGAAGCAATGATGGTCAGAGGTCGTTCTAAAGAAAGACACTTCAGTAGGCACAACGACTCGCGTTCAAAATCGAAAGGGAAGAAGAGTAAGGTAAAGTGCTGGTTTTGTGGCAAATCAGAACATTTGAAGAAGGACTGTTGGAAGAGACAACAAACATCTAAAGAAGACTCTTCGACAGAGAAGAAAGAAGCAAACACGATAGATACAGGTTCGACATCTGGTTCAGGTATGAGTGATGAAGTGTTATCAGTTAATTTGTCTAATCATGATCAACATTGGTTGTTAGATTCTGGTGCATCAAATCACATGTGCATTCATAGAGAATGGTTTAAGACTTATAAATCAATCAATGATGGAGTCGTTTACATGGGAAATGATGTTACATGTAATATTGTGGGAATTGGAAGCATCCAGCTGCAAATGTTTGATGGGACAACTAAAATTCTAATTGATGTAAGACATGTACCTGAATTAAGGAAAAATCTCATTTCACTAGGAGCACTAGACACTAATGGATATAAAACTGTTATTCAAGGTGGAGTAATGAAAATTTACAAAGGAATTTTACTAGTAATGAAAGCAAAGAAGGTTGGAAATCTTTTTCAGTTAGAAGGAAGAACAGAGTCAGATCATGTTTCTACGGTGTCTGAAAATGACAATAGTTCTATTCGTTTATGGCATCAAAGGTTGGGCCATATGAGTGAAAGAGGTTTAAAGATTTTATCTGATCATAAGTTACTTCCTAATTTAAAATCTGTTAAGTTAGATTTTTGCAAACATTGTCTGTTTGGGAAACAAAGCAAGCAAAAGTTTAAAACTGGAAAACATACTAGTAAGGGAATCCTTGATTATATCCATTTTGATGTTTGGGATCCATCCCGTACAACCTCATATGGAGGATCGTCATATTTTGTATCTTTTATTGATGATTTCTCTAGAAAAGTGTGGGTCTACATGTTAAAGAAGAAGTCTGATGTATTTACTGTTTTCAAACAGTTTAGAGCATTAGTTGAAAACATCATTGGAAGAACCATTAAATGTTTAAGAACTGACAATGGTGGTGAGTTTACTTCAAAGGACTTTGACAATTATTGCAAGGACGCTGGGATCGAAAGACATAAGACCACTATATATACTCCTCAGCAAAATGGAGTTGTTGAATGCATGAACAAGACTCTTTTAGAGAGAGGAAGAAGTATGCTTAGTAACGCCAATTTGCAGAAGGAATTGTGGACAGAAGTGGTGGCTACAGCTTGTTATGTGATAAATCGATCACCATCAACGATGATAGGATGCAAAATTCCTCAAGAGGTATGGAAAGGTTATCCTTGTGATTATTCTAAACTAAAAGTTTTTGGTTGTGATCCATATGCTCTAGTTCCGAAACATCAATGTTCTAAATTAGATCCTAAATCAAAAAGATATATCTTTGTTGGATATGGTGATGGAACTAAGGGATACAGATTGTGGGATCCTACTACTCACAAGATCATCATCAATAGAGATGTTAAATTTAATGAATCCTCTCTTGCAAATTCAGATGTAGATAATAAATTGAAACGTGATAATGTATCTAAGTTTCAACATATTCAATTTGAAACCAGTTCAAACACTGATGATAGTCAAGATGAACATGGTTCAGATGCAAGTCATGAACAAGTTTCAGATGCAGATCATGAACAAGTTTCAGATGTAGATCATGAACATGTTTTAGATGCTGATCATGAGGAAGTTCCTACATATAATAATCAGCAAATTGTGGAAGTACCAGAAACATCTTTAAGGAGGTCTACAAGAATGAAACGTCCTCCTAAAAGGTATGACGATTATGTTACTTCAGTTGCTTTTACCGCTAACGATGATGAACCTTTGTGCTACGAGGAAGCTGTAGAAGGTTCTAAAAGTGAAAAGTGGAAAGAAGCTATGAAGGACGAGATGATGGCATTAGACAAGAATGGCACATGGGATCTGGTAGAACTTCCTAAAGACAGAAAAACTATGGGATGTAAATGGGTTTTCAAATTGAAAAGGGGTGTTGATGATACAAAGGACAGGTACAAAGCAAGGCTGGTTGCAAAAGGTTTTTCTCAAAAAGTAGGCATTGACTTTCATGAGATATTTTCACCAATTGTAAAAATAGTTTCAATTCGAATTGTATTAGCATTAGTCGCTTTACTTGATTTAGAATTACAACAACTAGATGTTAAAACTATATTTTTACATGGAGATTTAGATGAGGAAATTTACATGGAACAACCGGAAGGGTTTGTTCAAAATCGCAACAAGAAATTTGTCTGCAGGCTCAAGAAATCATTGTATGGTCTGAAGCAGTCGCCTCGACAATGGTACAAGAAAATTGATTCTTGCATAATGAGTCAAAATTATATAAGAAATGAATATGATCATTGTGTTTACTTTAAGCAATTAAGTAATGGCATGTTTATTATCTTAGTGTTGTATGTTGACGATATGCTTTTAGCAAGCAAAAGCATAATAGAGATCAACAGGTTAAAG
>APFE030614782.1:0-13916 GCA_000404065.3 Pinus taeda
GTGCGTGTGTGTGTGTGTGTGTGCATGTGTGTGTGTGTGTGTGCATGTGCGTGCATGTGCATGTGTGTGTGCGCAGGCGTGCACGGGTGCGTGCGCCCGTGTGTGTGTGTGGAAATAAGCTTAAGATGGACAACAATAATCGATTGTGTCAACAATGGCATAAACATATATAAATATGTGTTATAAGCCAGGAGATCTGGTGAAGACCCACATATAAATATATACAAATCTGTTGGGTGTGGAGCCTAACTATCTTCTATATTCAAAAGTACCACCACATTGGACCCCAGTTCAAAATGGGGGCGGCAATGCCGCCCATAAAATATTCGCTGTAGGGGGGGTCCAGGGGGGCGGGTGTGACCTTTGGGAGCACCCCCCTGGCAGGGGGTTTCAGGGGCAGCACCCCCGAAGCTAAAAACAGCTGTAAAATTGCCTTGTAAAAGTATAGTAATTTCTAGTCAATCTGGGCCATTCATTAGGCGGATGATCTGACGGTAGAACTTATGTTTAGTTTAGGGTTTTTTGCCCTAGAAGGCAACCCCTCTCTTTGTATGATGGCATTGTATTTGAGGCTGTGAGATAGATGTGTATTCTGTGTGAGCGAGAAACAGAGAGGTGAGACTGTGAGAGAAGACAGAGGATATTACAGCGGATTTGTTGTAGGTTGTGTCTCTTCATTTTGCTAGATAATACAAAGGAAGGACTGGCTGTTCGGGGTGGATGTAGCCCAAACTGGGTGAACCACGTATATCTGTGTCTCTCTTGTTTTGTGCGTTTTCTGTGTTTATATTTCTGCAATATTTTATGTGTTCCATTGCTCCGTAATATTTGATATTCTAACAAAATCTATGCAAAGAGAGGCGACACAAATCAACTAAGTGTTGAGGAAGGTAATTTCAATAGGTAATGGAAAAATCTACATCTTGGGGTTCCGTCTTGGGGAGCCCTAGAGTGTGCACCATTATGGAAGGTCGAGACGGAAGATTTGACAGTCAACAACAAAATGTTATAACATAAAATCCTTGTTTTGCACCAGTGACTCGGGACCAATGGGACTAATGCCATAGTTCCAAGTGGCTTATATCTAGGCTAACATGGTGCAACAGTGGCATGCCACATGGTCACCAAAGTTTTCCACTTTGGAGGGTTGAAATGCCTAAAGATGAGTGACACGTGGCATGCCTGGAGGAGGCCATGTGGATGTAATGACATCAAAGTGATGTCAAAGGATTTTTATGTTGATATAGAGAAAGTTTCTAAGAAAATTTCGTAAAAAGGAGGTTTTGCCTCAAAAATTTTGGAAGGGTACCATGGTTAACCACCATTGAAATAGCCCAAGAGGCGGGGCTAAGACAAGAACTTTTGCTTCATTTAACGAAGAAAATTTCATCTCACCTCTGGGGTTTTAAGTGGTAAGCACATGTTACCACTGCAGAAATAGGACGAGAGACGAGGCCAAGATGGGAACTTTCCTCTTGTTCAATGAGGAAAATTATATCTCACTTCGAGACTTTTTAGATATGTGCATGTTTCGCCTAGGGAATTAACTTGATGTGGTTGCAATTTAGGCAGGCTTGACACATGTCTCTAGTAGAGCGATTTGCATTAATCCATGTGGGATGGAGGACTTCGACGTGGTAGCCACAAGGCTGACTTGGAAAAAGGTTTTTGGTCAAATCTTAATTTTTCCATATCTTTTGATCTAGGATTGAGATTGAGTAAAAACTTATATCACTGAAAAGATATTAATGAGCTAGATGCAAAAGCAACGTTTATTTTAAAGTTTAAAAAAAAATCGAAAAATGATGACATTTTAAGACCCCCTTTCCATAATAAAACTTTGAGGTCGGGTCCATGAAAATAACTTCTTCTTCCACCCTTAGGATGGTCTCTTAGGTGTATGGGGATGTTACAAAGTGGTATTAAAGATAAATATTCAAAACTGGACCTTTGGAAATGAGATGGGGCTCTAAAACATGGTAATAGGTGATAAAATCATTTATGAAGGATGGTCGTCATATGGATTGGTGATATGCGTTACTTGATGTATTTATTTTTTATGTATGCATATAGTATGTTAGTATTGACTTTGACATGATTTTCATTGTTATGGATGTGCTAACTTAAGGTGTAATGTTTCATCTATCCTTGCACCAACTGTAGAAATTTCTCTATAGATCAGCTAGCTCTGATACCATGTAAAATTTCCTACAAATTCTCTACAAATCTACCTCTGAGGCCTATGTAGAAAATCTGACTGTAGATTAGCTCGATAATGAAATATACCAAAGAAAAATATTGTAATCTACTTCTACTATCAAACTTATAGAATCTTAAAGATCGAGTTGAACACATATAACCATAAGAAGAAGAATCAATGCACATGAAACACATAAAATACTCAGGGGAAAGCCTCAGCTAAAGACCCCACTATCTGTATTATCATACAAGGTGGAAATATATCAGAAATATACAAAGCCTTAGCTCTCACAGCTAGCCAGCTCTCATTACAATCCTCTTGGATGCTCACAGGCAATCAAAGTTTCTCTCAAGCCTTCTCCTTTGCCCTCCAAGCTCCTATTTCCTTGCACAGTTACCTTTGGGATGATCTCCTTCACCTAGTGTAACATTGCTCTCACACACTTCTCTAACACACTGTCATAACTGTGCAATCCTCAAGGAACCTTCCTTGACTGCATGGATGAGTTTCCTTTATAGGAAATCACATGCAACTGATAGTAACCTGTCCTTGACATTTAGCTCAATTGGGTCTTTCTCAGAATAAACATGCATGAGTTTCTGATGCGGGAATCTTCAGTTATCTGGAGTACACTGGTTGAGTGCATGCATGCATCAACTGACTGATAACTCACAATTAGCTCCTCAAATAGTTTGGAATTAATTTAACTGGACTTAACTCAGGAAATAGAGTTAACTAATTACAACTCAAATATAACTCAATCTTATCTCCTTGATTAAGGGATAATCTCCTTAATTTAAGGGATAACTATTGCATGACTTCAGAAAGACTTTTAACTTGAATTTCTCCAACTAATTAATCCATAATTAATTAATTAATTAATTCCAAGCACCTGGTGAGACTAAATTCAAATTTAATTCACAATTTTAATTCAAGAACAAATTAAAATTGGAATATTCTCTTTATCATTTCTTGTTGTTATTTTCAACACTCTCTCTCAACAAGAAAGGAATTCAATACAATCCTGATCGTGAACCTTTGGAATGTTCTGCATGCAAAACTTCTCTCTAGTGTTGTTGCTCCAGCAACTTCAGAAACAAAAAAACATCCAACCTAAATCAGAATGATGCCTTTGTCATCAAAGTCTCTGACTGCTATTCCCTCTGTCAATTGAAAACTCTACGCTTCTGCTAACTCATCCTTTCTGCACTATTTTCAATCCTTCTCTGTGCTCTTTAGTATCTGACTGCTCTAGCCTCTATCACTTTGATCTCTGACTGCATCAATCCCATTGATTCTTCCTTCTACTATGTACTTTGGGCTCCAGTAGCAAGGTACGATCCATGAGATAAAACCTCTCAATGGACCCTGCCCAATTTCAACCTTCTTGGGACTATCACTTCACATCGCCCCACCTCACACCTGGAGGTATGGCTGCATGTGATCCCTCTGCTTACTCTAATTGCTGCTCCTCCACAATTGTTTGAGACTTCTTCTAGGACTACATTTTGAGAGGTAATTTACTCTCCCTCTCAACCACCAAGTCTCTAACATTTGCCTTGCTCCTCAAGGCTTTGCATGAGCATACAGGTTCTTAACTCATGAACCGATCTGTTTCACCTATCTCGTGGTGATGTGTCTAAGGAAAACCTTTCCCTTACTAAAGACAACATCGTAGCCTTTGTCCTCCAACATCACAACCGATACAAAGTTCTTCTTTATTCCAGGCACATACTTCACATATATCAAGGTGATAGGAGCTCCATGCTCCTTCTGAAAAGAAAACCATGCCCACTCCTGAAACATTATACCTTTTGTCATCACCCATCTCTATCCGCATCTTGAGGTATTTCTCCTCCAAGGCATTGAATAAACTTTTATCGTCAGTCGCGTGGAATGAGGCTCCACTGTCAAGATACCAAACACAACCCACCATCAATGAAACCATATATGCGATGACGGTAAAGTACATTCCAAACTGTGAGGCTAATGCCTCACCTTCTGATCCTTTTTTGGATCCCTTCTTGGACTTCTTCGATGGGTAATTAGTTGCATAACTTCCCATCTCGTTAAAATTTAAGCATCTCACTTTAGATTTGTCACCCTCCTTCCCTCCATGAGAAGAATTCGATTTGGAATGGGAAGCCTTCCCTTTCCCTTTCTTTGCCTTAATATCTAAGGCCAAATTTTCTTCATCATCATTCTTTAATGAAGAACCATCTCGAGTGCTCCTCCTGATCTCCTCCTGCATGAGATCCGACCATAGTCGTTCCCAATCCAGCAGCTTCTCTCTTCCATTCACAGAGTCCTGGTAGCTATCCCAGCTCTTTGGAAGATCGAGGAGAGCAAGTCTCACCATATCATCATCAACAGTAGTTATTACCACACTACCAAGCTCATCTCTTCAGGTGGTGAGCTTGTTCAGATATGTAGAAATAGTATCACCCTTCTCCATCTTGATTTTCCTAAGCTTATCCTTGAGCGCTAGTTTCCCCTGGTCGCTACTGTTCTGATAGAGGTCCTTCAATGTCTTCCACATTGAAAATGGAGTATCCTTCCCATGGAGACTCGAGACAATATGGTCTCGAACTCCCTCTAGAAGAATCTATCTCGCCTTCGCCACACACTTCTTCCATTCAACCAATTCTTGTGCATTAGCTGTAGCTGGCTTGGGGATTTCTTGATCAATGAAATCCTTCAAACCGTTGTCTTCTAATGCAGGTTCCAATCTATATTTCCATGCTATGTAATTTGAGCTGCCTTCCAAGGCATACTCGAGTCTCAAGTCGTAGAACGCCATTGACCAACCTGAAGTATGAAATGAATTCGATTTGTACCTGCAATCCCGAACTTCAAACTTCGAATTTTCTTCTCTGTATACTGTTCACAGCTTTAATAACCTTTTCTCTGATACCATGTAGAAATTTCTCTATAGATCAACTAGCTCTGATACCATGTAGAATTTCCTGCAAATTCTCTACAAATCTACCTCTGAGATCTATGTAGAAAATCTGACTCTATATTAACTCGATAATGTAATATACCAAAGCAAAATACTATAATCTACTTCTACTATCAAACTTGTGAAAGCTTAAAGATAGAGTTGAATCAGAGCTGAACACATATAACCATAAGAAAAAAAATCAATGCACATGAAACACAGAAAATACTAGGGGAAAGCCTCAGCTAAAAACCCCACTATTTGTATTATCATACAAGGTGGAAATACATCAGAAATATACAAAGCCTTAGCTCTCATAGCTAGCGAGCTCTCATTACAATCCTCCTGGATGCTCACAGGAAATCAAAGCTTCTCTCAAGCCTTCTCCTCTGCCCTCCAAGCTCCTATTTCCTTGCGTAGTTACCTCTAGGATGATCTCCTTCACCCAGTGTAACACTGCTCTCACACACTTCTCTAACACACTGTCAGAACTGTACAATCCTCAAGGAACCTTCCTTGACTGCATGGATGAGTTTCATTTATAGGAAAACACATGCAATTGATAGTAACCTGTCCTTGACATTTAGCTCAACTGGGTCTTTCTTAGAATATACATGCATTACTTTCTGATGAGGGAATCTTCATTCATTTGGAGTACACTGGTTGAGTGCATGCATGCATCAACTGACTAATAACTCACAATTAGTTCCTCAAATAGTGTGGAACTAATTTAATTGGACTTAACTTAGTAAATAGAGTTAACTAATTACAACTCAAATATAACTCAATCTTATTTCCTTAATTAAGGTATAATCTCCTTAATTTAAGGGATAACTGTTGCATGACTTCAGAAATACTTCTAACTTGAATTTCTCCAACTAACTAATCCATAATGAATTAATTAATTAATTCCAAGCAACTGGTGGGACTAAATTTGAATTTTATTCACAATTTTAATTCAAGGACAAATTAAAATTGGAATATTTTGGATTCTATTTTTATCATTTCTTGTTGTTATTTTCAACACCAACAAACCCACAATAATAAGCCATGGTTATGATTTACATTATGCATCTATATGTTTTTTAATCTAACAATTATGTTGTGAATGACATCACATTAAGGAGACATTAAATAATAGTAAAAGAGTAAGGGAATGAACAACAAGATGGTGCAATATAACATTGATGAGTCTCAGCATGGGCATGAGGAAGAGTCAATTGAGAATAGAGGGGAGCCAAGCTCTCTTGATTATATGGATAGATTAAGAAGCTTAAAGGTTGAGATAAGGATCTATAAAATTGATAATGAGAGGGCATAAAAGAGGTATGTTAAGATAAATGCATTCATACTACAAAGTCTCTCAGATTTAAGAGACAAAAGCAACATGAGTTAGGAGCTAGCCATAGGGTCAAGTGGAACTTATAATCACAAAGAAAACAAGATGAAAGGATTGATGGATCAGAAGGAAGTAGATCCAAGAAAAAGCACAAGTTAGAAAGTAAACACATAGTAAGGGGAGGTACTCCATTAAGTACTCTAGAGAGAAGGAAAAGCACCCATGGACAACATTCTAATGCTAATATTAGGAGACATCATCATCATCATAGGAAAATGAGAGAAAAAGAGCATACTCCAGAGGAATTAAAGGAGGTCAAGCCTCCTACATTTGATGGTGAGGTAAAGAAGGAAGAAGACGTGGAAGCATGGTTTCTTGGGATGAAGAAGTTCTTCATAGTCCATATCTACTCTAAGAACATGAAGGCAACTGTTACCGGGAATAGTGTCCACTCAGAGATGCTATTCCCACTAAGACTGGTAGCTATCTTAGAAACAAACAAGTAAAGTCTACTTTCACTTTCCTTTATGAAAATAGATAAGAGTGGAACCAAGGACACCAACCTTAGTCTTGCGCTTGGTTCCTTACTTGATTCCTCTCCTTCCTGATAGATCTTTGCCGCTTCTTCTTCGTCTGCCCAGCTTCAAAGAGCACCTGTGGAATCAAAGAAACATACTACTATCGAAGAACAGAGATCTATATTCATAAATAACACAGGACCATATATGTGTTAACCATACAAATGCATATATAATCAAACATACAAGAATATGGAGGAAAACTTGAATAGCTTTATTAATATCAAGAAAAGCAGGAGGATTAAAACCATATGTTCTGACCCAGCATCATCCTCCAGCAAGAAAGCCCCTCTTCACCTCAAGTAAAGCTTAGATCACCCAACACTATGAAGTTTCACCATAAAACCAACAGCACTTCTCTACAATATACAAGATTCCAGCCTATGGATCTCTATGATGAGGGATCCATATATAGATGATTGTAGGGAGGTGAGTCATCTTTTGGGGTTTTTATTAGTGTCCTCTCTCTGATATTTCTTGATTCCACTTGGAGACTGATGATCTCTTACTCATCCTTGGTCGAAAACAGAGAGGCAAGTGTTAGAGGGGAAGCTTCTGGAAGATTCCATGATCTTCCACCTCACAAATTGTCCCTGCCATTTGTCCATTCTCGCCCATCTCACCCTACAGAGGGGCCATTCAGTATGCATCGCACCCTCTACACTGGGAAGGTGATATTCATCACACCCTCTGCACTGGGTATTCAGTATGGTCCGATTTTGACCATTTCTGAGCAGTTTTTAGTGGAACTCTTCTGGGAGTTGATGTAATCAGCTCACCTTGTTCCTTTAGGCAGTGAAGCAACACTTTTAGGGACTTAGGAGCCCTCAGTTTATGGACATTTATGATTGGGGTTGCAGTGCCCAAAAATGTCTATAACAGTTGCCCCCTAAAGCATGAGGTCATTAATCTTTTGATGTCGGGTGAAATGCTTTACCATGAGGATCCGAAGTTTTTTCGAGCTAAGAGGTGACCTGTAATAAGATACAATACAATACATTATCTTGACAACATTTTCCATGATCTAGCTGAGGCGGGCATTCCCATTCTCAGCTTTATAAATTCATTTTCATGTACATAGGACAGACAATCGTCTGTGTGGCAGACAGATGATTCGGACTCATCATCCTCTGATTTGGATGATCATCTGTTTTGCAATGATGTACAATTGATGTCTTTATATTCCTGAATATATCATAGCTCGGATGGATGGAACTAGATCCGGGGTCTTCAAAACTCGTTCAATCTTCACTCAGAGTACAAGTCGATCCATGTGAAAAATGTTGTGGAGTTGAACATGGAAAGACATCGCATGATTACCAACCAATGATGTAAGCTGTTAACAGGTGCGAGAGGAATCACCAATAATTACAATGACCCTCACGGTACTACAGTAAAATTCGCACGGTGTGAAAAAGGACTTGGCGTCGAACACCACGCAAAATCTCTCGGTCGAAGGCCATTAATGTAAACCTGTCACCGAAAGTGAGAAACTTGCCATTGAGGCATGCAAGCTTCAAAGTACTGAAAGGGTTGTTCCTAGGTCGAATTCTTGGATAATGAGCTGATGTCGACAATGAGTGACCCATCATAGGAGGGCCTTAATGAATCCCACATCTACGACACGGAACAAAGCAAATGATTTTGGAGGTGAAAACGATCTGATGATACAATGTTTAGGGCGGCGATCATGAAAGTATGGAGCGTGAATGTATTGCAGTGGGTGAGACATAGGCGAATTCTCTAAATGACTTCTCTTGAACATATCGGCGACACTGACGATGGATTGGTAGCGTTAACCCCAAAGATGGATGGTGTGACGGACCAATGGTGATATGACCAGTGAATGGAACAACCCAACCCGGCTCGGATGCGGAGAGAGTGTCATGTTCAAGAGCGACTTGCTACCATTAAATTTTTTTCAAGTTTTCTTCCCAATTTTCCCCAGTCATTGCTGACCAGTACCTCTTTATTTTTTTCAAGCTTGAGGAGGACAACATATGCTTGTTCTATAATCCGCCCTTTGGGTGAACCTGTCGCTATATTTTAACGAGCCTAGCGACAGTGAAACTCGTTCTCGTCCATTTGGACGAATTTGTCGCTATTTGGTTTTAACGAGTTTAACGACAAAGATAACTCGGTCCTTTTCAATTTTAGAGAGTCTGAAAGGGATGGAAAGGAAACTCCAAAGATTATTTTTCGTCATATAATCCCTTAAGTCCAAAAAAGCGTAAAATAATACGAAATGGATGAATTTTCGATAGTTTTAACGAGTAGAACAAGGCAAGCACTCGATCTTTTTGTGTAATAATCCCTCAAGTCAAAAAAGATTAAAATCTAGAGGAGGGATAGCAATTCCGATGACTTAGCTGGAAAGGCTAATCGCTTGGCAATCTTTTCATATTTTACGAGTCAGTTGAAAAGAGCTTAAAGGAGACTCGTTTTTCGAGGAACGAGTGATGATTTCGGGTAGCAGCTAATTCCAGGTATGGTTTGGAATTTTCCAATCATGGCAGTGTCACAAGGATGGCTAATAGAATCACTCTTCGCAGATGTTCCTCGAAAGGGTAAACAATCAAATGGAGGTGAATTATCGGCTAAAAAACAGAGTGGAGGTGATGATGAGAACACGACCAAGGCTCAAAAGCTGACGATAAGGAATTCACAATGGTTATTTAACGGAAAATTAGTTCATTTTTTAATGAGCTTAAACTTTGGGGGAAACATTTGCTCATTGCTTATGTTTATTTTTTAACGAGCTTGAATTCCACGTTAAAACTACTCATGGTGGGTTTATTTTTAAACGAGCTTAAACCCTGCGGTAACACTGCTCGCCAGTCATATAATAAGGATGTCTCATCTAAGATGCCATTTTTTATGGGGCTTGCACCTTTTGTAAGCTTTGCCCCGGATCCTTTCTTTATGCAAGCTAGGAAACGACGACCCTTACGAGTTTAAAGGGTTAGAGGACCTACAAACCTAAAAAATAAATGATCGCTCTTCGCTTGCATGCAGAAAGGTTTGCATGCCCCTAGGTATAGCGAAAAATTCCTAGGTTACCATGAAAGTTCTCCATCTGCGTTGCAGACAAAATGCTTCCTTGGCGATGTCTACCGAAATAGACAAAGGTGAGTGGCGCAGACGCCTCCACTCACATAACTTTGGCTAGGGAATCTTATTCCAGTCTAATCCCATTTTCCTGTGAGGACGAGTGTGTCAGAATAGTCATATATCCTCGAAACCTACTCTATACCCAAGGTTTTCCTGCCGAAACAGACCAGGGTGCATGCCCCCTGGGTTTCAATCATATCCTCTTGAATCACTCGCGCTCATTAGGTGGATGGACTGGAGATCGATAAGACATTATTTGCGTGAAAAGACCATTTAGGGATGGCATTTGACTATTTTCTATGTGTGAACCGAGGAATGACAGTTGGTCTACGAGCTTGACCACTCTGCCTTCGTGCGGAAAACACATTACTCTAAAGAGTGAGGAGACGACGGCTCCCATGCAATAAATATAGTCACGCCTAAGGAGTAGATTATAATCCAGGCATCCTTGGACTACCATCACATTCATGTGAACGGTTTTCCTTCTCAAAGTAATGGGCACATTTGGAAGGATCCCTAATGGTCGACTGGTTCCTTTGTCAAAGCCTGTCAGATTTCTCATTTCAAGAAAAAGCGATGGTGAACCAAGCGCTTTCTAAGCAGTTGAGGAAAGGATACTCACAGAAGCCCCTTCATCTATGATGGTACCAACCATTCTGTAAGCTTGTACAATGATTTGGAATGGTACACAAGCTGGTAAACAGGGTCTGCCTAGTAGATTCCAGTCAAAGGAAACGACTAGGTTACTTGGAGGTGGGACCGAATAGATGATCGGATATGACTCTAATGAACTTCCTTCCTACGATAAAGGCACGGGTAGGCTACCCCCAAGTTCATCGGAGTCTGTGTTTACGAAAAGAATTTGAACGGTGTCGTTCTCTTTCTCTTCAGTGACGGTATCATTCGAAGATGAACATTCTGAAGGCAATACCGGGTCAACTGCCGCCTCAACCTTTTGACTTTCGTCTGGTATGGATTCAGAGGGTTCATTTTCAATGATAGACGTTTTAGCCGACCACAATGGCGAGCTAGCTGGATTTTCAACTAGTGGTGGACTTGGCAAGAGTTTTTTATATCCAGGAGGGAGCCGTAGCGGTGAAGCGGGACGGTCATCCAAAACTCTTTTAGCTTCGTCTAGGAAGGGACAACGATGGACGACGTGATTGCCTTCACACAATTTACAAGGAAATTTGTGATTCATTTTCTGTCCAGATACTTCTCTTTCACTGGTTGATGGTGTGCAACATGATCATCAAAGGTTGACAACACCGGATTGTGCAAACGAGGAGACCAGTCCCTTAAGATCCGAGGGATGCAGGGACAATCTCAGTGATAGTGGTCTCCATTGCAAATGACACATGGAGATTTAGGTTTAGACAGTGCAATGTAAGGATTTTCGCTAGATGATGCATGGTTGCCCCCTTTCGTTTTTGGCTCCTTCTTTTTCTTTTCCTTTTTCTCTTTCTGCTTCTTCTTCTTCTCAGTTACTTGATCTTTAGCTTTACCAACTTTATCAAGCGAAGAGGAAGTAGGAGAGGGAGAAACAGACAAAGTAGAAGGTTGGGGGGTAACTCTAGTATCATCTAGTTGCTCACTTGATTGTTCAGGAATTACGGTATTCTGAACGATAGAGGTAGAGAAGAGCCATACGAGCAAACCAATCGTCAATCCTGGAAGTGACAATGTGGCCATATGGGGTGCACCAACATCTCCCCAAGAGGAGAAAGGACTAGGATTTCCTCCAAGGGGAAATCATTGGTTGGTAGACTCCATTTTTGTCAACCTAAAGACCAACGAGGGAACTTGTGATGTTATTCCGATTAAAGTAAATTTTAGACGCTTTGACACAACTTGTTTTTTCAATTTTTAAGAGTCGAGAAAAAACAAAAGATGACTCTAGTCGCCTTCCATTTTTAATGAGCCTGAAGTGACAAGTGCTCAGATGGACCTTTTCTTTTAAGGAGTCTAAAAAGGAGCAAAATAGACTTCTTTGGAAATCTAGGCAGAGGGGATTACCAAACCAACCGCAAAACTGCAGAATACTTTTTACGGTACGGCAGTCAATCTTCCCGAATGTTGTGTTCAGTGCATTGCGATCGATAGGGCAGCAGACACGGCTTCCTAAGGATAAAGGATGTAGCCTATTGTGGTCTCCCAATATATACCCGACGATACGTGGGAGCACAAGTCCGTACTGGCACTTTTCGTCTCAGAGTGGAGGAATCACCCAACCAACAATGAAAACAACAGTTGCCAGGTTTTACGACGCCGGAATACGTCTCTAGCCTAGACTTCTAGATGTTGTGTGTTAGGTTCCAAAGCGTTTTTAGATTCATTAAATTTATTTTATAGTTGATCTTGTTTTAAAAATTTGTCTTTCGGGTTCACCGCGTGATGTGTATACAATTCCTAAAATGCAGTCTAAGATGATAAACAATTGTTTAATCTTCTTTTGGCAATGAAAATCCTAGCTACTAAGGAAAGAAATTTGAGAGTCTTTCAACAAAGAGCACTAAGCACACACTAAATGCACTGTCCTAAATCAAACCAAGCAGTCTAAATGCAGATGCACATGCATGTATTTGTTTTCAACCTTCTTAATGTATGAATGACGATAAGAAATCTAAGTGCAAATCTGAATTATTTTCAAAGCGACAATACTTAACAAATTTCTTTTCAAAATGAAGTGAAGATAAGAGCAACACTTTGTGATTTCAAAATGAAAATTGTTTTTCGACACTTAAAAAACTACTAATTCAAATCATATACAAGAGTAATAGTATAATCAACTATCAAGAACAATGGGATTCTCTTCTATAATTGAAAACGACACTTACGACACTTTCAGATTAAGAAACGACAATTCGACTATGCTACTTCTTTGCAAAAGAGAACTGAAAATGGCGCACAATACATAAAAACACTTACAGTTCTTTACACAATAGAGGCGGAATGATGGAAGAGAAGGGGGTTTTCACAGAGATATACTGACCACAGACAGCAAAACTCCTGAATAGAACTGGAAATAGTGAAGGAAAAACCAAAGTCTGAAGGTAAATTTAACCTTCCCTGACCATCGCACCTGTCACACAGGGAATTCAGTATGCAGCACACCTACTGCACACAGGAAGTGCGATGCATACAGACTGCCTTGAAGGCAGGGTACGATGGTACCAGTGCGAGACTTTTAACTAGTTCTTGCTCACAATTTGCAATTCAATTCAGGGATTTAAGCCGAGTAAGTGATGTTTAGTAAATGTAAACCACAGGGGCTGATCTAATGAGGTTACTAGAGCCACCACTTAGGGAAATTATAACATTTGTAGATCGATTGTTTAATTCATAAAAAAAAACCGGAGATAGACTGAAGCAACATTGATCTACTTTGCATTTGTATAATAAATGCAGTTCGAAGGCTAGTTGGCTTGACTTCAGGCTCCGTCTGTAAGTTTATAAAATAAACAAAGATAGACTAACAAACAATCTATTCGATCCCCAGCGGAGTCACCATTGTTACCGGGAATAGTGTCCACTCGGAGCTGCTATTCCCACTAAGACTGGTATCTATCTTAGAAACAAACAAGTAAAGTCTACTTTCACTTTCCTTTATGAAAATAGATAAGAGTGTGTTATAGAAATTTTTGGGCACTTCAAACCCAATCATAAATGTCCATAAACTGAGGGCTCCTAAGTCCCTAAAAGTTTTGCTTCACTGCCTAAAGGAACAAGGTCAGCTGATTACATCAT
>APFE030614782.1:14306-30550 GCA_000404065.3 Pinus taeda
CACATCTAGTCCTGTGTTATTTATGAATATAGATCTTTGTTCTTTGATAGTAGTATGTTGTTGTGATTCCACAGGTGCTCTTTGAAGCTGGGCAGACAAAGTAGAAGCGGCAAAGCTCTATCAGGAAGGAGAGGAAATCAAGCGCAAGACTAAGGTTGGTCTCCTTTGCTCCACTCCTATTTATTTTCATAAAGGAAAGCGAAAGTAGACTTTACTTGTTTGTTTCTAAGATAGCCACCAATCTTAGTGGGAATAGCAGCATCTGAGTGGACACTATTCCCGGTAACAGAGTGGAACAAAGGACACCAACCTTAGTCTTGCGCTTGGTTCCTTACTTGATTCATCTCCTTCCTGATAGATCTTTGCCGCTTCTTCTTCGTCTGCCCAGCTTCAAAGAGCACCTTTGGAATCAAAGCAACATACTACTATCGAAGAACAGAAATCTATATTCATAAATAACACGGGACCAGATATGTGTTAACCATACAAATGCATATATAATCAAACATACAAGAATATGGAGGAAAACTTGAATAGCTTTATTAATATCAAGAAAAGCAGGAGGATTACAACCATATGTTCTGACCCAACATCATCCTCCAGCAAGAAAGCCCCTCTTCATCTCAAGTAAAGCTTAGATCACCCAACACTATGAAGTTTCACCAGAAAACCAACAGCACTTCTCTACAAGATACAAGATTCCAGCCTTTGGATCTCTGTGATGAGGGATCCATATATAGATGATTGTAGCGAGGTGAGTCATCTTTTGGGGTTTTGATTAGTGTCCTCTCTCTGATAGTTCTTGATTCCACTTGGAGACTGATGATCTCTTACTCATCCTTGGTCGAAAACAGAGAGGCAAGTGTTAGAGGGGAAGCTTCTGGAAGATTCCATGATCTTCCACCTCACAAATTGTCCCTGCCATTTGTCCATTCTCGCCCATTGCACCCTACAAAGGGGTCATTCAATATGCATCGCACCCTATACAATGGGAAGGTGATATGCAACGCACCCTCTGCACTGGGTATTCTGTATGGTCCATTTTTGACCATTTCTGAGCAGTTTTTAGTGGAGAACTTCTGGGAGACGATGTAATCAACTCACCTTCTTCCTTTAGGCAGTGAAGCAACACTTTTAGGGACTTAGGAGCCCTCAGTTTATGGACATTTATGATTGGGGTTGCAGTGCCCAAAAATGTCTATAACAGCAACAGTGGCTAATTTCAATTTGAAGGGCAAGGCAAACATCTAGTGGGAGGATTTGAAGAATGTGAAGGATAAAAAGGAGGAAGAGCTGACCTAGAAGGAGTCTGAGAAATATTTCAGGAGTAAATACCTGTTTGAGAGGTATTATAATAGTAAATATAAGGAGTTCTATGAACTCAATTTGGGGAAAATGTTGGAAAAATAATACACCGCCAAATTCCTAGAGTTGCCAAGATACATGCCTTACCTCAAGGAGGAAAAGGCAAATGTCCAGAGATATATTAGTGGATTTCCATCAAAATTCATGGACCGAATTGAGTTCGATGAACCCATAATATTGGCTGATGCAATCAAGAAATTGAAGATTTTTTATGAAATTCAAATTAAGGTCGAAGCATGGGGATGAGTTGAAGATCAAAGGTAGTCTAAAATATAAAGGAAAGACGTAAAAAAATAATTGGTGGCTACAAGTTTTAGGAAAAAGGGAAAATGTGACCTTGGTTAACCAAGGCAAACCCAAGTTGAGGTTCAATGCAGCTAATAGAGGTTGATCTACTTAGGAGGTAGGAGAAGAGACCAAAGGCTATGAAGGACTCTTCTAAGTGTTGGATTTGTGGGGAGAATCACTGAAAAAGGGATTATCGATAACACACAAATGATGGTTAGAGGTTATACAATGTTTAGAAATCTGAGATAGTTTGGGTTGTGGCTTAGAACATGCACGGGATCTACGTTTCCATGGGTAACAGACAAGCTTATCACTGGGCATCCATTATTGATATGGAAGGTACGATATGTAATCAAAACACCTATATTTTATTTGATCCAGGGTCAAAATTTTAGCTACATTATTCCAAAAGTGGTTGAACAATGCAATCTGGCCAAAGAAGCACATAAGGAATCATGGTCGGTTTAGCTAGCCACTTGAACAAAAAGGAGAATGGAGCACAAGTTAAAATCACGTCCACTTGTGCTAGGTGGTATGCCTACAACAACATATTTTAACTTGTTACCTATAGGTGCATATGACACATTGCTAAGGATGGATTGGTTGGCCCTTCATATAATGAAGGTCAACTATTTTGAGAAGTTAATTGAATGCCTCAGTGAAAGTGGTGGAAGTACTATGATGCGAGGCAAGGAAAATCATATATTAGTTAGATTGATTACCATAATGTAGGTTAAGAGAAGTTGTAGGAAGGGTTGCACGATGCTTATTGTGCAAATTTATACTAGTCTTGAAGATGTTAGCAACAATAATACATTGAAACACCCAACCTTGAAGCAATTTCAAGTTGTATTTCTAGAGGAGATTCTTGGTTTACCTCCACTTAAAGAAATATGTTTCTCTACTGAGTTTTTACCCGGCACAACACTGACATCCAAAGCTCCATATAGGATGAGCACCCCAAAACTGATAGAGTTGAAGTTACAAATAAAAGAAATGTTGGACAAAGTCTATATTAGGCTGAGTGTATCACCATGGGGATCAATGATCTTATTTGTCAAAAAGGAGGATGACACACTTAGGGAGTAAATATATTTTCAAACATCAATTTATGATCTGGGTATCACTAAGTTCACATTAAGGATTTATATCTATATATATTATATAAATAATATATATATATAGATATATATATAAGATATATCTATATATACTATCATAATAATTACTATATATATATAATTATATATATATATATATATATATGTATAATATATACTATAGATATACATATAAATAATATAAATATATATATATATATATACATAATATTATATAATATATACATACATCATATATATATATATATATATATAATTATATAATATATATATATATATATATATATATAATATATATATACTAATATATATATATATATATATAATAAAAATTTAAAAAACAAGGTATTGGAGTTATGAATTCGTGGTTGTTCCCTTTGGGCTACTAATGCACCAAATACTTTCATGTGCCTAATGAACAATGTGTTGAGTTGTTACTTGGATAAGTTTGTGTTTTTGTTCGTTGATGGTATCTTATTTTACTCAAAAACCAAGGAAGAGCATGAAGAACGCTTACCTGAGTTGTTATAGTTGTTCATAGAGCACAAAATTTATGTGAAGCTCAATAAATGCAGGTTTTTTTAGTATCAAATACAATCTTTGGGACATGTAATCTCAAAGGAAGGCGCGGTAGTTGATGAAAAAAAATTAAGGCAATCATAGAACGGTCAATGTCGAGTAATGTGGATGAGATCAAATCATTCATGGGATTTGTAGGGTATTATAAGAGATTTATTAAAAAAATATCCAAGATTGATTATTCAATCATGATATTGCAAAAGAAGGGGCACAAGTTTGAGTGGAAATAAAAATGTGCTACAAGCTTTGAGTAGTGGATATATTTGTTAACTCATGTGCTAGTGCTCAGAATAACAGACCCAGATAAAGACTTTGTAGTGTGCATAAATACCTACAAAGAAGGCCTTGGAGGAGTTGTCTGCCATTATTCATACATTGAATATGTCGAGACATTGACTCCTTGGAAGGAAATTCACTTTGATGATTGATCGTGGAGGGTTGAAGTATCTATTGGATCAACCTAAATTAAATGCCAAACAAGCAAGATGCCTTGACACAATTAGAGAATTTGACTTCTATATAAAGTACATCAAATGAAATGAAAACAAAGTTATTTATGCACTTAGAAGGTGTTTGCAATTAAGCTATATATAATCCATAAGTTTTATGGGACTAATCTCCAAGGAATAATTAAAATTGCGGGGCAACAAGATGAAAATATCAACGATTAGAAGAAAAACTACAACAAGGGTCTGAAGGTGAGGAAGATAAGAGATTTTACCTCACTAATGATGGACTAATTAGATTCAAAATTAGAATTTATGTGCCAAATGAAAGTGTCTTGAAGAAGCTCATATTAAATTAATTCATACAAAACCATATTCGGATCATCAAGGCTACCAAAAGACGCTAACAACCATTAATAAATTGTATTATTAGCCCGTAATGAAGAAACAGGTGGTTGATTTTATTTCTAAATGCATTGATTCTCAGCAAATAAAAGTTGAATGCAAGCATCCAACAATTTTATTATAGCCTATTCCCATTTCAAAATGGAAATGGGAAGTAATTTCAATGGATTTTATTATAGGATTTCCATAGACATCAAATCAACATGATGCCATAATGATTGTAGTAGACAAATTAAGCAAGGAAGCTCACATTGTAGCTATAAAATCCACTCATACAATGAGTGACGTGGCTCAAGTTTTCATAAAAAGAAGTTTTGAGATCACATGGAGTACCCAAGAAAATAATCTCAGACCAAGATGAAAATTTCCTTCAAAGTTTTGGAAGGAATTGTTCACTGGTCTAGGGACAAAATTAGCATCTAGCACAACATACCATCCACAAAATGATGGGAAAACTGAGCGGACAAACATAATTCTTAAGGACATGCTTAGAATGTATGTTATGCACCAACCAAGGAAGTGGGAAGAGTTTCTTCCACTTTTGGAGTTTGCTTATAATAATCGTTATTGGGATTTCTTGAAGATGAGTCTATTTGAAGCTCTTTATGGGAGGAGGTGCAATACTCCTATAAACTGGAGTAATCTAGCAAATAGGGTTCTCATTGTGCCTGATATGCTCAGAGAAATGGAGCAAGAAATGGTAACCATCAAGAAAAATTTCAAGGTGGCCAAAGATAGGCATAAGAGCTATAAAAGCCAGCATAGAGTGCATAAGGAATTTGAATTAGGGGAGCATGTATATCTATGAGTTAGACCCAAGAAGAGATATTTGAAAATTAGGTCTTGTGCCAAGATGGCATCATGGTTTTTTGGGCCATTTCAAGTGCTTGAAAGGATAGGGCCAGTGGCCTATAGGTTGGCCTTTCCACCAGCAATAAAAGTTCATAATGTTTTTTCATGTTTATTTACTTAAGAAGTATGCACGTGATATTAATAATGTGATTAAATGGTCTATGTTATAGGTAGAACTAGAGGGAGAGTTCGATCCAGAACCTCTATGCATCCTATATAGGAGGTAGCTCACGCTAAAAAATCGAGTAATCGAGCAAGTCAAATTGCACTGGAGGCACTTTGGGCCTGAGGAAGCCACATTGGAGATGGATGATCACATATCGATTTTACTTTGTTGGTTAAGTGGATGTAAATGTTTCTATAAATTATTGTATGTAGTTGTGTATATGAAGCTCATAATGATTTTGTGCTTGGTATGAAGCATGTTCCTTTTTTTGTTCAGATATAGAACACCAAGGACAGTGTTCCTCCAGGGAGGTAAGGTTTGTGACAGCCCTTGGTTGATTCCCCCTATTTTAAATATTATAATCATTTTTTTGTAATTAAAATGGGCTAAGATATGGGACACAAATTAAGGGCTTGGGAAGGGGTGATTGCTTGGGAAAATTAGAGGATGTTGGTTATTTAATGTCAATATGGGAAACTGATTGGGTTTCCTTAAATAAGATGGTAGTGCATTAATTCAATTGGATGAAGAGAGGCTAAGAGCCATACCTCCCTCGGATAAGCCCATAAGCAAAAAAAGTACAAGGATTAAAGGAGATGGCATGCGCTAAAAGGAGGAGGCAGGCCAAGAAAAATTGAAATGAAGTGGTGTAGGGACGTAGCATAACAACATCCCCACTACCATATGTAATGGAAACAAAACCATTACTTGGATATTGGGATTGGCCGAGAAGAACTAATGTGGTCGAAGCAACAAAAAGGGAGACACATAGGTATTCAAGGGGGAATTTATTTTGGAGGAGGATATAAGAGGTAGGAAACATAACGCCATTACTTGGACTGTGGAGAAGAAGAAAATAATTTTTGGTTAAGCATGGGAGAAGTAGGTTGGGGCATCTCTCAAGTGAAGTGTAAAAGTCTCTGGATGCCCTTGGAACAACTGGTGGTTGGAGGAAATGATCTTTGGATCCCTAGTCAAGGAGTGCCCTGGTGCTTCCCTTTGTTTGTTTTCTAGTTTATTCTTAGTGAGTTTTAGACTCCCGATTTAGGGAAAAACTACTAAGGGTTTTTCTCTAAGGGAAGTGGCCACATAGCCTCTGTATTCCCTTAATTAGCTAGTGTGGCTTCTAGCATCCATGTTTTAGCTTAAATTCTTATTAGCTAGGGAGTGGAGATGGTGTGGCTTTTGGATTCCCGGTTTCAGCTTCATAGATGTGTTGGCTGCTCGAATTGTTTATTGATTAAACAGTCGAGTACCACATTAAATTGTCAACCCGGGAAAGTCCTTTTGTTTCAAAGGTGACCTCGTACTATATGCACTTGATTCTAAAAACATTAAAGGCTGTAGTACAAACAAATATACTTCCTATCAAACTCTTACTTCGTGTTACAGCAGTCATAAGCTATTGCAGAAATGAAATGAAATTGATTTATGATAACAAATCTGCGGAAAGAAATGATGGCCGTTTGTAACAGAGGACCAGGACCCTGTCCTCAGAATAAGGATGTTCAGCACCTGCCTTTGTGACCAGTCGCCAATACACACTGGAAAATCCTAATCACCGGTGACACACTTCTCACAGCGCCAATCGATCAAGGGAACAACGTATCAGAAAAAAGGGAATATCAGAAGCAAGGCTAAAAATGTACAGAAATCACACACACACTTAATATGAAAGAAATGGGTGAATCTTGTGAAGAAGGTGGGCCCTGTCCCTCTCACAAGATTCCCCTGAACACAGATGCTAAGTTAAAATGCTCAGAACAGTGCTTTATTCATCTGCCAAAAAGTTCAATTACAACAGAGGTTCCGACTCTCTGCACTACAATACTTCTGTTATATCTTCCTAGCTTTCAACTGTAGATGTCTCCTCTTTATAGAGGAGACATCTATTACAATAGATTGTCATTATTCATTCAGTTTGATTATTCTGTACAAAAATAGGAAATTAATTCCTGTTACAGCATATTGTTACAACAATGTATATCTATGTCGTCCTTTGTTTAATTGGATCCTTCCGTTGTTGCAAAACTGGTAGTCTTCGTCTATCTCCTCGGGGTCCTTGTGCTATCCTTGGCTATTCCGCTGTTGTTGTCGATTTGGTAAATCTCAACTGTTCCTTAAAGCTCTTCATGCTGTTCCTGGTGTTCCCGCATCTGCGACTAAATTTGGCTGATTGTGCTATATAATCATCGGCCAAGTATAGTTTTGCCAGCTTCAGACGGTTACTGTTTCATCTTTTGCAAATTAAGAATTTTCCTGCTTTAGTCAGTTGTTGTTTCTGGTGTTGCAGCAACTACACAGTTGTTGTTTCTGGTGTTGCAGCAACTGTGAATTACGATTCTGTGGACTTTGAACAGTTCCAATCAATTGTCAACGACTTAGCCAATTTCCAAAGATTAATTGTAAAGATAACATGAATATGTGTTTGAATAATTAAACAATATAGCAAATGAGGAGAGTTACTTCATACCTTGGAATGATGAGGTCAAAAATGATATCAAGGGTTTCTACTTATGGGCTAAAAAAGGGTAATATCATAACAAAGTATGAGGTGAAAAGTAGACAATATGGAGTCCTAACATCCCCCCCAACTGAAAAGGTTGCATGTCCTCATGCAACGTTTACTCTGAATCTGAGTCGGAGTACTGGGATGAACAGTGTAAGTTGCTGATACAGTAGGTAAAGAAGGTTTTATGAGACCTGCTTCTGAATCCCTGGACACTCTGTAATTGCTGCCATACTGCTACCTCCTCCTTTTTGGTCAGTTTGTAATGAGCCTTGTATTGCTGACCAGGTAACCACAAGAGAGGGAAATGAAAATGATTGTCAATCCACCTCTCAGCACAGTTTTCCATACATTTGACATAATAAGGTATGCGTGAAATTGCTACTTGAAGATTGAAGGGATTGTAAGGATGATATTCCTATCTCTCTTTGGGACAATGTTCCCAAAATAACTTGCTTGCTTCGATGGCCAGTGCCCCTTTTGTTTTTACATAATGCTGGAAGTCCTGCAAGACCGCTGCCTGTAGCTTCCTCATATGATCAACCAACTCTGGATTACTTATATTTTTTCGATGTTGTGCAATGAAGGTGGTTGCATTCTGTGGTTCATTTCGAATCCAAAGGAGGCAGTTCTGCTCATTATGCTCTGCTGACATATAGGCATTTTTCCAAGTCAATTGATTAGCTAGAAAAGAGATTAAGGCTCTTATTTGGATATCACCAACAATAGGGAGTATATTCATCGTTCTATCTTCAGGCATGGCCTCATTGTGAAGATAGAGTTCACAGAGCAAGTTTTGATCATTATGTGGTGCTTCTTTGAATGTTTCAATAAATCAATCAGGTGTATCAACTTGGTATGGTCTTCCATCTCTAATCGCTTTTATTTGCAAGAACGCCAACCGTTCTCTCAAGAATACTGCATAAATGAAAGAGGGTTTTCTTGTAGCCAATACCCTCTGAACCAGATCGAAGGCACGGGACAGCGTAGCTTTTACCTCCTTATTTTCTTTATGTTGAGCTCTAGACTGTTCCAGTGCATCCCAATTTCTGTATGCATAGCTGAACCAGGTTGACTTTTGTTGTTGGAATGCCTTCCCTTGTGAAAGCTCATATTTTGTTCTCCATGTGTCCTTTAGTTGTTGAAAACTAGAGGTCTCCATGTGAGCATCACTGAGACAGGGGGGTTCAGTCTGTGCATAAGCGTCACTGACACAGGGGGGTTCAGTCTATGCATAAGCGTCACTGACACAGGGGAGTTCAGTCTATGCATAAGCGTCAGAAAAGGATCTCTATTCTGTAGTAGTTTGGGTGGCCCGCGGTGGTTCTATGTCTTCCTCCACAACTCTTGAAAAACCTGTTGATTCTTGTGTGACAGCAGGCTGCTCTGTTTCTTCTTTTACAATTCTTAGAAAGCTTGCTAGTTCTTTTGTAACAGCAGGTTGTTCTATCTCTACTCCTGCAACTCCTGCTGGTTCTTGTGTGACAGCAGGTTGTTCTGTTTCTCCTGCTGGTTCTTGTGTAACAGCAGGTTGTCCTGTTTCTGCTCCTGCAACTCCTACTGGTTCTTGTGTGACAGCAGGTTGTTGCATTTCTTCTGCTTCCATTCCTGTTGGTTCTTGTGTAACAGCAAGTTGTTCTGTTTTAATAATAGCAACAGGTTGTTCTGTTTTGACTACCACAACAGGTTGCTCTGTTTTGATTCCAGTGGCAGAGGGTTGTGGATTAGCTTCGGTCATTGGAACCTGGACTACCTTATATCCTGCTTGAGTGTACAGCTCACCACACTCACTGCACATATACTCATTGTATTGACTCTTTTCTGTTATAGACGCTACCCGTGCTAAGAAGTGGAGATTTTATTCATTCTGATAGGCTTCCTTAACCATTATTATCTCCTACTGATAATCCTTAATTTGAGATTTTAAAAATTCAATTTCTTCCTGCAGGGAGGCTATGGTAGGCGGAGCTTGTGTATCTGCAGGCTCTAACAGAGAAAGGGATTGTTGTTCCGCATCCATTTGGTCATTGGCATCCCCAACAGGTGGTTCTTGTGTGTCACCTGTTGGGTCAGTGGTTGGTTGTTGTGTAACAGCCACTTGCCCAATATCACCTTGGGTGTCTACTTTAGATTTTTCGGCAGCTGGTTCTTGTGTAGCAGCTGCCTCAGAAAATGATGTCACAAAACTGTCAACGGTCTGCATCTCAACCCCAGAGGGTGAGGAAAGGGACTGCTCCGGGATGATTGGAATGCGGGGTGTTCGGGTGATGGGTGGAGAACTGAGGATCACAGGGCTGGTGGGTTTAACTGCTGCAGTCGACCGTGTTTGCTGCCTCTTTAAGGAGGCGGGAAAATCAGTAATTTTTCTTTTTCAGCTACTTTCCTTCAGACTGGGGGGACTATCGAGAATAGCAGCTGCTTTGATCAAAGCCCTGGTTCTTCTCCTTTTTGGTGGAGTTTCAGTTTTCTGCTGCTTTTTCCTTTTAAGAAAAATGATGGGGGTGTTATCATCAAAGTCATCAGTGGAAATATGAAGCATGGGGGTAAATGGTTGAGCTTCACTGGGAGATGGGGTCCTCTGCAGGGGTGTTTCTGCTGCTAATTGTTGGGGAATTTCCTGGGGTATTTGCTCTGGTTGTTGGGGAACTTCCTCTTCCTGCTGAGGATCTTATTCTATTTGCTGGGGAGGATTAATGACGGGGGGTGGATGATTTAGAGCAAAGCCTCTATTTATTAAGAGTTGGGCTAACCGGTGGTGTTTCAGGGAAAGGGGCGGATGCTTTGCTTTTTCAGTATAACGTGACATATTTTTCAGACAACCCAATAGATAATAAGGCATATTTATCAATTGACGATACCTCAAATGATTTAACAAAACGAAGTCGTGTTGGTAAATTACCTGGTAACGACCTTCGCAAGTTAAATACTGCTTGACAAACTCCGCGACCTTTGGCCATGGTGGAGGCAGTGACTGAAGTGCGACCCCTCTGCCTTTGGCTTCGACATGCTCGCCTGGTAGGAAGAAGCCTTGCTGCGCATTCAAAATCACATGTTTCCTGCTAAACCAGCGTGTACCGTTGGTCGGTAACCCGAAGACTTGGGCTACGTCTTCCTCTGTTACCGGAATATGTACTCCCTGGACTGTAGAAAATCCTTCTCTTAAGTTGCATGCGAACTCCAACACCTACTGTGTGTTGAAATCCGGGAGTCTTCTAAAGTATTCTACCCATCCTGCTTGCAGGAAAATTTGGTAAACCTCGGGGTAGAGTTCCAGTAGTGTTGTTGTGCTAGGTTCATATGTGATCAGATTTCCCCCCATAGATGCTGATCCGGCGAAAAATACACAATGCAGAGCCTAGCTACCGAGTTTTAGACAGAGAAAACCGTTAGAAATGAGGATATGCCACGGTGAGATGAGTTTTAGATATTACCGCAAGGAGTAAGGGTGGCGGTGATTGACGTGTTATGGAATAATTACAATATTTTGGTAATCCCCCCAAATCTACGGCTGAATGATCTGATTGGCAGTATAATGATTTCGGCAGTCGTATCACATCTCCACATTAACTATAATTTAATATTCACACTTAACATGTGTACCTTTACTTTTACCTTTAGTCGCACGCAAAAAGTCTTATCTTGTCTTTTGCTGGCTTAATCATAATTTCAACGGGTTTTCAATCGTGAAAACACAAGCGATCTAACAGGAAGTAGTAGTGACGAAGTGTAATTATTAGAGTGCATGGCTGGTCCTTATAATGAAGCACAGTATGTTCCATCAGGATGATAATTCATTAAGTGCTGGAACTGGTATTGCAGTATTGAAAAGTGATGTTGCCGGAACATAAGCTCGTGCTGCAGCCGCGAGAAGTAGTGTTGCGGCAACGGAGAAATGATGTCGTATTGACGGAAAGTGGTGTTGCAGCAACGGGGAAATGGTGTCATATTGACGGAAAGTGGTGTTGCAGCAACGAGGAAATGGTGTCATATTGACGGAAAGTGGTGTTGCAGCAACGGGGAGTGGTGTTGCAGCAACAGGAAATGGTGTTGCAGCAACGGGGAGTGGTGTTGCAGCGACGGGGAGTGGTGTTGCAGCAACAAGAAATGGTGTTGCAGCAACAGGAAATGATGTAAAACTTGATTTATGGTCCGAAAAACGTTCCCAGGCTGCAAAGTGATTCTTTTAGAATTTTTATTCTCAACCATCCTCTGAAAGTAAGATCTGCAAAACAATTAATTGTCAACCTTTGGCAGGGATTGTTCGTTAAGAAATCTAATCTAAAAATAAATAAATGAACAGAAATTTAAGTGCCTTGAGGGGCGGCAGGTTCCCCCAAAAAAAGATAATGTAATTCTGCCATGCAGGTAGCTTTGAAATCCTCTCGAGAAACAGGCCACTGATACGGACGGAGTCGGTACCCATTCACTAATAACGGTGTTCTATTATCATCAATCGTTAAGAGTCTGACTGTTCCGTTTGGAAAAACAACATCTATTTCATAAGGTCCTAGCCACCTTGTTCCTCATTTACCTTGGAAATTCTCGAAACGAGAGTCATACAGTAAATCCCAGTTACCTTTCTGGAACTGCTTCTGCTTAATAGTTTTGTCATGCCATCTGGTTCTTTGTTGCTGAATCATGGTTGTTTGATGGATGGCATCCAATATTTTCTCGTCTAGCTCCTGAAGCTGCTGCAACCTGGCTGTCTGTGCATCAGTCAAATCAAGGTTAACAGCTAAAGCAGTTCTTAAAGTTTTGATTTCAAACTCCAAAGGGAAAACAACATTTTTACCAAAAACTAACTCATAGGGTGAAAAGCCCGTGGTATTCCTCCAAGTGGTTCTATAAGCCCATAGTGCTTCAGGCAACTTTTGAAACCAGTCTCTCCTGTTTTCCTTTATTGTTTTTGTCAGAATAGCTTCTATGACTTTGTTGGTGCTTTCCACCTGCCCATTTGACTGGGGGTGATAAGGTGTGGTCATTTTATGCTTAATATGGTATTTCTGCAATGTGTCTTTGAAGCCATGAGAGTTAAAAGGAGGTCCTCCATCAATGACTAGATCCCTAGGCAGTCCAAACCTAACGAAGATTTCTTCAAATAAAAATGTTAATACTGATTCTTCATTAGCTTTGATGAGTGCCTTAGCCTCTACCCACTTAGTCATGTAATCCGTGCATACTAGTATGTAAATTCTTTGATTGGATGGAGGATTAATGGGACCTATAAAATCTAGCACCCATCTTTCAAATGGTCCAAGAATTACCTGGGGATTGAGTGGCATTTCATCCCTGTGATTAGGCTGGCCCATTCTTTGACAGCTATCGCAGGCCCTGACATATTTCTTTGCATCTTTGAAGATTGAGGGCCAGTAGTATCCCATCCTGAGAACCTTGTGTGTTGTTCTTTTGTCTGTGAAATGTCCTCCACAAGGGCCATCGTGGCAAGCTTTCAATACATCATAAATTTGATCTTCGCCAATGCATCTCCGGATCTCCTGATCGAGTCCTCTGTGAAACAGACAGCCGCTTATCTAGCTATACCTAGCGCTCTGCTGAATAATTTTCCTTTTTTCTTTATGTGATAGGTGTGATGGTAATTTTCCTGCAACTAAGTAGTTAGCAATGTCTGCATACCAAGGTGAGTGAGCAGATACTGCAAATAAATACTCATCGGGAAAAGAATCATCTACTGGAATATTTTCATTAGTTTTTAACCGAGAAAGGAAGTCAGCAACTACATTTTCTTTTCCTGGTCGATCTACAATTGTGATATCAAATTCTTGTAATAACAGTAACCATCTAGTGACTCGAGCATTTGTAACTGATTTGTTCATTAAGTATTTAATGGCCGAGCGGTCAGTATGCACAAAAGTAGTATAACCAGTAATGTAATGCCGAAATTTATTGAGAGCATAAATAACTGCTAGGAATTCTTTCTCAGTAACTGTATAATTAAGTTATGTGGGAGTCATGTTTTTACTAATAAAATAAATGGCATAGGGAAGATTGTTTTCTTCCTGTCCCAGGACAGCGCCAATGGCAGTGTCTGAGGCATCAGAGGATATATGAAAGGGGAGTGCCCAATCAGGTCCTCTCAAAATGGGAGCTGTAGACAAATGATGTTTAAGTTCATCGAATGCTTTTTCACAATCATCAGTCACTTAAATTTAGCATTTTTCGTTAGTAACACAAACAGAGGAGAAGCTATTTTAGAAAAGTTCTTGATAAATCTTCTATAATACCCGGCATGTCTTAAGAAACTTCTCACATCAGTTTGGGTTTTGGGGATAGGGAGGGTCAAAATTACCTGTATTTTAGCTGGATCGACTTGAATTCCTAAAAATGAAACGAAGTGACCCAATACAATACCTTCATTCATCATGATATGGCATTTTTCAGTACTTAAGGCAAGATGTGCTTCTATACATCGCTTAAGTACCTTTTCAAGGTTTTGTAGGGAATCCTCAAAGGTTGTGCCATAAGGAGTAAAGTCGTCCATGAATATTTCTAAGGGATCATTTATCATATCAGAAAAGATCCCTATCACCGCTCTTTGAAATGTTGCTGGGGCATTACATAGCCCAAATGGAAGAACCCTATAGGCAAAGGTCCCCCAAGGGCTAGTAAAAGTGGTTTTGTCCTGATCCTGGGGTGCAATCCTTATTTGATTATATCCGCTAAATCCATCCAAAAAGGAAAAGAATTTCTTACCTGCCAAGTTATCTAATACCTGATCAATTAATGGTAAAGGGAAATGGTCTTTCTGGGTGGCCTTATTTAGGGCTCTATAGTCCACACATACTCGCCATTTCCCATTTTTCTTGGGTACAATTGCTAGTGGAGAAACCCATTCACTATCAGATATGGGGTATATAAATCCTGCATTCAACAATTTTTGAAGTTATTCTTTTACTATTTCCCTTAAATTGGGATTCATTCGTCGTTGGGGTTGATAAACTAGGTGGGATACTTCTTTAATATAATTGCGGTGAGTGCATAGTTCAGGAGAAATCCCCTTCATGTCTGTATAATCCCATGCGAATGCCTCTTTATTTTCACAGAGTAGCTTCATTAACTATTGTTTTTGATCATCTGTTAGATTAGGATTTATATTTAATGTTTTACTTGGCTCGATTTCTACTGTTATACTTTTGGAGGGGCTGCCAGCTAATGTCTGAGGTAGATTTTCAGTTTCAAGGTTGTGCTGGAATTCAGATTCCAAGATTGCAGTGAAGTGATTTTGTATTTCTGGACTGACCGAAGAAGGTTCAGAAATAAAGTTGCTGATTAATTCATCTTCGGTTGAGTCTTTGAAAGTTAAAGCTTGTCTGACAGTTAAAATAGGTTGGGTTTTCTCATCCTCATAATCTAACCATACTAAATTGTCGTTATTAATCATGGGTGTGGCATGAGGTTAAAGAGTCATCTGTTTGGTTTCCTGCCCATTAGATATTGTCATTGATCCAGACCTACAGCTGATGAAAGCATCTGTTGTATCCAGCCAAGGTCTTCCTAGAATCAGTGGATGACCCCCCAACTTTGTTTTAGTTTGTAACACCACAAAGTCGGCTGGGTAATTCCAAGATTCTACGGAAATTACCAGGTCTTCAATGACTCCTTCGGGTTTAATTGTAGAGCGGTCAGCCAACTCTAGGATGGTTGGAGTTTCCCTAATTAAATGTTTCAACTGCAGTAATTGTGCTGTTTCGAGTGTTATAATGTTTATTGCAACACTTAGATCTACTAGAACTTTAGAGACAAAGGTTTTACCAACCTGAACTGTTACTGTAGGGTGACCAAGGTCACCATAATTCACAGGAGGGTATTTTTCTGTCATCAAAGCAGTCAGTTCTCCCATCACATGAACTATAAGGGGTTCCTTAGCTTTTCTTCCAGACTTTTTAATACAGATATCCCTAATAGTTCTAGCATAAATAGGAACATCTCTTAGTGCTTGCAATAACGGAATTTTGACATATAAATTCTGCAGTTCTCCTAAAAGGTTAAAAGTAGGTGGCTCAAATGTTTTAGTAAGAGCCAATCGTTCAGGAAGGGTGGCTCTGCTGTTTGGGCAGTCTTGTTAGAAGATGATTCAATCGTTTCAGCATTGCTGTTAGATGACTTTTCCTTTCTAGTTTCCTCTTTTTCAGAGCAGTAATATCATCAATGATGGGTTCAACTATTCTCCTAGAACGTAAATGGATATCATTGCATTGCATAGGGGAAACATGTTGATTTTGAATATCAATTACCTGCAGAGCTTTATTATTATTTGGGTTGGGGTTAGGTTGTACAGGCAGCTGAGGTCTGATTGACTGGTTATTTTGTGGAGCGTTGGATGGTAAGGAAAGAGATTGTTGGTGCTGAGGAAATGGAATCTGTTGGGCTGTCCAGTTTGGGTTCCATTGATTGAAATAAGGTTACTGTAGAGTCCAAGGGTTCCACATGGTAGGATCAGTAAAAGGAGGATTTGGTTGCTGCATGGGTGGAAAATGCATTGGATTAAAGGGTGG
>APFE030614787.1:15435-35330 GCA_000404065.3 Pinus taeda
GATGCTCAGCAATGTATAAATATGTATTGTAACATTGAAAGGAACATAATGAAAAATCAAGCTGGTAGTCTCGGTTTTGGGATCGAGTGGTAAATCTCTGTGTATATGTGTTTTATGTATTATGCTCTCGCATTTTTATTTTTCCTGTGATTTAGAATTTGTATGCAGGTAATTTCTGTACGGGGTTGAAAGCTACATTGCATAACGACAAGTTGAAAGTCTAACCTGACCACCAGATTGGAGATGTCCCGAGATGACGTTTAAGTGAGAAGTGAAATTACAGACGTATACTCAGCAATATTGTTGGTGGTAGTACCAAGGAAGACTCCCCTAGAATGAAGTAGTTTCGACTCAGGGGTGTAAATGACCCAAGCAGCTGATGCAATGTGCCATGTGTGACAACTGGCACCATCCACGTATCTTACGTCTGCTAAGGGTAATGAATACAACTACATGACAAGAAACATGTATGAGACAAATACTAAAAAATGTGAAAAATCCAGTCACATCAAAAAGAAGAAAAACTTATAAATACATAGAATTACAAAGCACATGCCTAGTGTAGTACTAGGAATAATACTTTTTAGATAAAGCCCATTTCGGGGCTCCATGAACGGGATTCCTTTAGAGTCCTGAAGTTCATATGCCCCTTTTGAGAGGGGCTTGGTGACAACATATGGACCGATCCATAAGGGTTGAAGTGTTCCTGCCCCTGAGTGGTCATGTTTTTTTATCATAGATAAAAACAAGATCGCCCTCTTGGTAAGAACGAGGCTTCACATTTTTGTCGTACTGGCCTTTGATCCAACGCTTGTGGGCTTTGAGTTGCAATTCGACATCTCAACGGGTTTCATCTAGTTGATGGAGGTATAGTAGGTGATCTTCTTCGATAGTGGTGCCCAGCAAGAGTTCAACAACAATTTTTAAGGAAGGAATCTGACAGTCAATAGGTAGAACCGCTTCTAGGCCATAAGCGAGTTGAAATGGTGTAAAGCTTGTAGCGGTTTTGACTGAAGTTAGATATGCCCACAAAGTAGGATATAACATGCAGTGTCAATGGGTTTTGTGATTACCTACTAACTAGTGGATCATGGTATTCAAGACACCATTAATGGCTTCTACTTGGCGATTAGCTTTGGTGTAGTAGGAGGATGATTGGTCCTTGCAAAAACTGAGCAATGATGTTAAGTCAGACATCGTGTGATTCTGAAAATGAGACCCATGGTCTATAACGATAGTGCGGAGCACACTGAAGAAACATATAACCTGATTAAACAGGAATAGCACTGTGGTTTCTTTGTTGGCCCGGAAAGTGGGAAGGGCTTCGGCGCAATTCATGAAATAGTCCACAGCTAAAATAATGTATTTGTGTGCAGCAGAGGAAGTTGGGTTGCATGGGACAATGTCAATTCCCCATTTGGAAAAGGGGCTGACAGAGATGGATGGGTGTAGTAGGGCTGGGTGAGCACACATTTTCTTTGTAAAGAGTTGACAAGGGTGGCACTACTGGATTGCCTTGATATAATATTTGAACAAGGTTGGCTAGTAGTAGCTTGCGCATAAAATTTTCTGAGCAGTAGACATGCCAGAAAGATGATCACCACATGCCCCAACATGGACGTCATTTAAAATGTGTTTCACCTCTTCATGAGTGAGGCAACGTCGAATAACTGTATCAATGCCATGACAATATAAAGTATTGTTCAACATTAAATAGTGCTGATCTTGGTGGCAGATGCGACAACAGTCACCTGACGATAGTTCAGTGCTGAAATGTTGCGATTAGAGGTAGAAAATAATGTCATCATACCAAGGGTCAATATATTTGATCAGATAAATCGATTCATCTGAGAGAGGATTGTGAGCTATCTCATTTGGATCGAAAATGGGAATATTTGACAATAGTTCAACGAAGACTAAGGATTTTTTCTCCTTGGAAGTGGCCAAAACCAAATAAAATTGTTGGAGGGTAAATATCCATTTGGAATATTTTCCTCCAATGACTTAATGAGACAAAATGTGTCTCATGGGATTCTCCAAATCGATGAAGGTAGTTTGTTGTAGCATTATATAATCTTGGAATCAATTGATAGTAAGGACAACTGCCAAGGACAACTTTTTTGCATTTGAATATCTAAGTTTGGGCCCATCCAAGTCTTTTGACAGATAATAGATCACATGCTCAGTTAGATCATCATGAGTTTGGACCAACACCGTTCTGATAGAGGATGGAAAGGCTGTTAATCTAGATTGTCATTGATTTCAATATGGCAATATTCTAGATAGTAAACAATGATGTGAAGCCAAGTAGAGCAGATCCATGAAGCAATAGGAGTATGTCAATATGGCAATATTCTAGGATACAAAATGATGATATGAATCCAAGGAGAATTACAATAGATCCATGAAGCAATAGGAGTATGTCGATATGGAAATATTCTAGAATACTAAATGATGATATGAAGCCAAGGATAAGTACAACAGATCCGTGAAGAAACAGGAGCAAGAAGCCATGAGGAGAAACTAGAGGAAAGCCAAGACAGTTAAGCCCTTGGAGAGAAATAGGAGCTATCAAAGCAGAGAAGAGGTATTGGAGTGGTATTGGAAGCCACAAGAAAGCCAAGTTATTGTAAGAGTAGGAGATTGAGGAGGAGCCATATCAGGAGTATCGCATGTAATATATGCCAAAGAAGAACTACAGAGTATCAAAGGAGTTAATAGAGGAGTCATATCAGACCAGAGAAGAGAATAAAGTCAAGGGAGATGAGATGATTAGGTTTTGAGTGAGAAGCGAGAGGTTGAGTGTTAGAGGGGGTTTGAGACAGAGGTCAATTTATTTCTGTAATTGAGCCGAGAGGGCAAGACTCGTGCCTGGTGTGGACTCTCGTTACTCTGTGTATCTGTGTTCAATAGTTAACCGGGTATTTCTTTGTATTCCCACTTAATGGATCGATGGTGATCCAATATTAAGTGAATGAATTGATATATGAATGTCATGTGTTAAATGGCACTTAGACACGCCTGAAACATTTACAGTGACAATGAGAATAGAGGCCTGAAACTGAGAGTTGATTCTTGTGTAGAGCTTAGTGCAATTAATTGTGGACACACTAAAGTTGTGTGGAGACATTATTGGAGATCATGATGGCTATTTGATATCATCATGAGATAAATTTTTGTAGACTCTGTGTGGACAGTATGAAGAGTTGTAAAGACTCCTTCATATGAAGACTAGTTGTCATTGATGCTGTAGCATGGAGACTACAATGAAGCTGTAAACTGGCAGAGGGTTGGAGCCCTTGGGGTTGGTGACTCAGAAGTTGGAAGGACTGGTGTCCTTGGAGTTGGTGATCCTATATCCAAGGTCGGTGCCTTGAAAAAAGAGGGTTGGAGCCCTTGAGGTTGGTGCCTCAAAACTAAAAGGATTGGTGTCCTGGGAGTTGGTGCTCCTAAGTCCAAGGTTGGTGCCTTGAAAAAACAGAGTTGGTGCTCTGAAGGTTTGAGCCTCACAAAAGACCAAGTTACTGCTTGGAAATAGATTGGAACCATATATATATTGTATCTATTTTATTTCAAATATTATATTAATAAAAGCATTTATTCTTGTTGTTCATCTTGTGCGCTGAATATAAATGTTTTGACTGGAAAAAATAACAATTGGAAAAGAAATACTGATTCACCCCCCAGTATCTCCAACAATTGGTATCAAAGCCAGTGTCTTCATTCAAAGCCTAACATCTTGAAGGTTGATTTTTATAACACAAATGGCGAAGTCAAGGAAGAAAGTCTCCAATCCTCCTAAGGATGTGTCTCCCTCTATCACTAAAATAGAAGACAATCAATTTAAGGAGGCTCCATGGTTCAATGGGAACTTTAATATATGGGAAGAAAGAATGAGGAATTTCTTAAAGACTCAAGGCATTGAAATCTGGAAAGCAGTGATTGTTGATAGCATGATGGATGGAGAATTCAAGGAATACAATGAAAAAGAAATAAATGCAATCTTGAATGGCTACCTAATTCTATAAAGAACAATTTAGGAAAATGTTCGTCAGCAAAGGGTATATGGGACAAACTTCATGACCTTCACTCAAAAGGATCACTGACCATGGCCATTAGTCAAGAAGATGATGGAAATCAAGAAGGAATTCCAGAACTAAATCCAGAACTCATCACAGAAGCTGAAAATGAGAATGATGATATCAAGGCTAAAGAAGATCTAGAAGATGAAGAGAATGAAAAATATTTTGTAGAAGATATTCTTGCTCAACTTATGGCTGCCATGGAAGAGATTATCAATTTGAAAAAGGAAAGTGAGGAACTTAAGAAGAAAGCACTAGCTAGTGACCAAGACCAAACAAGGAAGAAAGTTGACCTTGTCAAGCTTCAAGTACAAGAAGGGGATGAAGATCTTGCTAAGCTTAAGAAGTAATTTCATCAAAGCAAAAGAAAGTAGCATGAAGAAGTCATATCCATGACAAATCAATTGGATAAAGTAAAGAAACGGGAAGATACCTTGTCAAGTCAACTTGAACAAAGGCACAAGAGTTTGAACAAACTTGAAGAAGAGATTGGTCAATACACGGTAGAGGTCTCCTCTCTCAAATCTCAACTACAAGAAGCAAGAAAGTTAGAACAAGGAGTTGAGAAGACAATGGAAGCATTAGCAATCATAGAAGAACAGGTTGATGAAGCAGAAAAGGAGAGAAACACCATGATATGCCAACTAAAAGCAAAGGATGAAGAAATTTTCAAATTAAAATCTAACATCAAACTTCTCAAGGCCGAAACATGTAAAGATACAAGGATCAAGGAAGAAATGGAGAGCAGTCTAGCAAAGGAAAAAGAATAAATCTTCAAAATGAAGTCAGATATCATCTCCCTTAAAATAGAAGCAAATGAAGCTGCTCATATCAAGGAAGAAACTGAGAAACAACTTGCTAGGAAGAATAATGACTATGATAGATTGGAAGAAGAGATTGTCTTACTTAGGAAAAATGTTGAAGGGATGGACAAAACCTTGAAGAGCTCTCAAGCCTTGGATGACATGCTCAGCCATCAAATATGTCCATTTGATAAATCAGGTCTCCGGTATGCAAGTGAATCCTCAAACAAGAATGATAATGCTTCAAACAAAAGGGATGTGGAGAAGCCAAAAAGAAATGTTGATGCTCCCAGTTCTAGCAAAGGCAAGGAGAAAAATCAAAGCAACAATGGAAGACATCCTGCTCCAATAAGAAATGTAGATAATGTCAAGGAAGCTAGAAGCAATGGTTATAATCAAACGGTCTCAAGACAGAAAGACTTCAGAAGTACATCAAGGAAATCTCCATCTCCCAGGTACCAAAGTTTATTTCTTGGTTATTGTTATTCTTGTACAAGCTTTGGTCACATGGAAAAAGATTGTAAAGCATATCATAAAGATAGATGTTATGGTCCCCAACCATATCATAAAGATATATATTATGGTCCCCAACAATCTCCAAGGAACAATTTTGCAGAAAGAAATCATGAATTCTTATTCATGAACAATGTAGAATGATTCAAGTGTCATAACATTGGTCATATGGCACGTGATTATAACTTAACTTGGGCTCTTACAAAAGCTAGAACCATGAAAAAGAATAAAGTTACACAAGTATGGAGAAGGAAGCAAATACAATATGAAAATCCCTTGAACTCTCCAGCCAAATACACATGTTGTTGACCTGATCTTCGACAATCTGAGCATTTGATAGGAAGATTATGCCAAAAGAGATGATGCATACAATTAGGGGGAGCCTGTGATTCTTGATCATTATTGCAGAAGCTATTAGTGAAAGGGTCCTTATGAAATCCTTGTTGAGCTATATTAACAATAATTCATTGATAAAGATCATTTCTTAGGAGCACTCCATTGAATAACTTGATCTCTTAACTATTCTTTGGACTGGTGTTGAAGATGTTTTCCACTTGATCACTAAGTTGAAATTGGAACAACAATGAATGCCATCTAATACTAGAGAAATAGGGAAAATAACCATGTTGTTGTTATTACATAAGTTTATGCCTCAACTCAAGGATTGAATGTGAGAACAAATAAATTAAGGACACAAATAAAGGCAACCTTCAAACAAATAGATACATCTGGGAATGAGGTATGAAGAAAGAGAATTTGGTAGCATCTAACAAAACTGAAGCATTGTTGAAGCCATGATAAAGTAGTTCTAAGACATGAGGAGGGGATAATGTGCTAGTTGCAGCAATCCTTCTATCTTGAGTAAAAAGAAGAGCACTATGACAGGGGGAGTAATAGACCCATGAAGATCTACTATTCATGAAGAAGAGTAGCAGTTCGACAGGGGGAGTCCTTATGCACTCCTTTTCAATTGATGTCAAAGGGGGAGAGAAGAAGAAAATTGTCATCAATAACAAAGGGGGAGATTGTTAATCTAGAATGTCATTGATGTCAATATGGCAATATTTTAGAAAGTAAAAAATGATGTGAAGCCAAGTAGAGCAGATCCATGAAGAAAAAGGAGTATGTCAATATGGAAATATTATAGGATACTAAATGATGATATGAAGCCAAGGAGAAGTAGAGAAAATCTGTGAAGAAACAGGAGCAAGAAGCCATGAGGAGAAACCAGAGGAAAGCCAAGACAATCAAGCCATTGGAGAGAATATTGGAAGTCATAGGAGCTATTAGAGCAGAGCTATCAAAGCAGAGAAGAGGTATTGGAGTGGTATCGGAAGCCAAAGGAAAGCTAAGTTAGTGTAAGAGCGGGAGATTGAGGAGGAGCCATATCAGGAGTATCGAATGTAATATATGCCAAAGAAGAACTGCAGAGTATCAGAGGAGTTAACAGAGGAGCCATATCAGACCAGAGAAGAGCGAAAATTCAAGGGTACTGAGATGATTAGGTTTTGGGTGAGAAGCGAGAGGTTGAGTGTTACAGGGGGTTTGAGACAGAGGTCAATTTATTGTTGTAATTGAGCTGAGAGGGCAAGATTCATGCCTGGTGTGTTCTCTCGTTACTCTGTGTGTCCACGTTCAATAGTTAACCGGGTATTTCTTTGTATTCCCACTAAATGGATAAATGGTGATCCAATATTAAGTGAATGAATCGATATATAAATGTCGTGTGTTAAACGGAGTGTGGAAAATATCGTGGTTTTAACATAGAGTCCATCAAAATCAAGCGAGACTAAGTTAAGGAGGAAACAGACAGAGAGTGCATAGGATCCGTTGGATCTCATAGATCAACGATCATCGCATGGTGGAAGAGCGCGGAAGATAATCAGCGAAGAGGTGGTTTCTAAAAACCATAAGTGGTATTTCGGGTGGACAAAAATCCGTAAGCCGTATTGAAGGGTAGTCACCTGATTTCATTAACGGTTCGACTAGTAGTAGTCGAGGAGAGAGAAAAACCACTTTATCGGGCGGGTATTCTCCATGCTTGTGTCTCACCCGAAATTTTTTTGGATCGTCAGATCAAGCGGATCCAGATCAATGGTCACAAAGTGTCGTGCAAGTTGATTAATCAGGAAAAGGCATCAGCCATTGATTTGATGGAAGGATATCAACGGTGGAGATCGAGCAGACTGGTTGGTGATTAGGCTAAGAAACAATCATCAGATCGAGTGCCAGATCGATGGTTGTGATTTAATTGCTAATCACAGTTACGAAGGGCTGTCACCCCCGAAACCTCCAATTGCAATAATATATGTGGACCCACGGCTCCATTGTAAACCACCTATTGAAATATCGTATCTGCCACATCACAAGCCTCTTGTAAAGCCTTGCTACATTGAAAGTGCCAATTGCGATAATAACGTGGACTCGAATGCAACATTTAACATGACTAAATGTAATATCACATCCGCGCTGTATTTCTAGTCTCTAAGGGATGTCAAAATGCTGTTTGCAATAAAGCTGTGGACCTGATAGACATATTAAAAGCAGTTTAATATAATATCACATCTAGTAGGGGCAATTGGTCATTGGTGATGGTATAGGCATGACTTATAAAAGACCTCCAGAAAGTTGCGATGATTGCGATTGAGATAGTGAGGTGGCATGTGGGACCTCCCTGTTGGTACAACCTCTTTTATGAAATCCTCCGTAAATAATGAAGTCTATTGTATGAATATTATTAAAGAAAAAATGAGCCTCTCTAATATTTTTTAATATGCAACACTATTGTAATTCAACCTCTCTTCCGAATTTACGTGTCCTGTGAGTATTGGAACACTTGAATAGACAGAGGAAGCCATGGACTGGGAAGCTGAGGAATCAAGCAAGTGTAGATGGATGAGTGAGCGTAGAGGAAGCTAAAGAGACCAGAGGAGGGAAGCGAAAAGGTCGAGCGAGCGTTGAGGAAGCCGAAGCTCAAGCGAGCAAGGGGAAAGCCAAAGGTCAGGCATATCAATATAAGAAAATAGAGAATTTCCTTTATGAGTGGTTGTTGGCGAACTGGAAGAAAGGAAGAAGCGGTAGGTCCAGTAGGACAGGAGGAAGCCGAAGGTCCAACAAGACAGGAGGAAACTGAAGGTCCAACAAGACAAGAGGAAGCCGAAAGATGAGAAACTCCGTTGATTGGATTCACCTTTGAAAATCTTAGACCAGTGTTGGGTTAATCAGGTACATAATGCAACCTGAAGAACAATTCTGTGAAGGGATAAATAAAGTTTCATCTAACATAGCTTGAAGGGAACAGTAACCAGCACCAACATTTAAGCGTATGTGAATTTGTTTTCTGGGAAGTAAGAGATATCTAGAATAGTGAGAAGTAGTCGCGCCTGAAACATTTACAGTGAAAATGAGAATAGAGGCTTGAAACTGAGAGTTGATTCTTGTGCAGAGCTTAGTGCAGTTAATTGTACACACACTAAATTTTTGTGGAGACATTATTGGAGATCATAATGGCTATTTGATATCATCATGAGATAACTTTTTGTAGACTCTGTGTGCACAATATGAAGGGTTGTAAATACTCCTTCATATGATGACTAATTGTCATTGATGCTATAGCATGAAGACTACAGTGAAGCTGTAAACTGGTAGAGGGTTGGAGCCCTTAGGGTTGGTGCCTCAGAAGTTGGAAGGATTGGTGTCCTTGGAGTTGGTGCTCCTATATCTAAGGTTGATGCCTTGATAGCAGAGGGTTGGAGCCCTTGAGGTTGGTGCCTCAGAATTGAAAGGATTGGTGTCTTGGGAGTTGGTGCTCCTAAGTCCAAGGTTGGTGCCTTAACAAAACAGAGTTGGTGCTCTGAAGGTTGGAGCCTCACAAAAGTCCAAGTTGGTGCTTGGCAATAGATTGGAACCATATATATATTGTATCTATTTTATTGCAAAGATTATATTAATAAAAGCTTTTATTCTTGTTGTTCATCTTGTGTTATGAATATAAATGTTTTGACTTGAAAAAATAACAATTGGAAAAGAAATACTGATTCACCTCCCCTCTCAATATTTCCAATAGAGGCTTCCAGATAGAGGAGAAAGTCACGCCGATAGTTGGGAACTAAAGTAGTGGGGCTAATATAAGTGCCTATTTCAAGGCATCAAATGATATTTTGGCTTGATCATCCCACAAGTATCGTACTCCCTTATTTAGTAGGCACATAAATTCTTTCATCAACTTGACCTAATTTCCGATGAACCGTCATAAAAGGTTTGCTTTCGCTTCAAAATGTTGGAGTTGTAAAATGGATCATGGTTTGGGAAATTGAGTAATTGCCTTTACCTTATCGGGATCAACCCTAATCCCATGTTTTGAGAAAATGAAACCAAGTAGGCATCCCGACTCCACAAAGAAAACACATTTGTGCATATTCAGACATATGTTATAGAACCTGAACCTAAGAAAAATTTCTCGTAAATGAACTAGGTGTTGAGTTTGCTTCTTGGAAAAGGCTGGAAGGTCATCCAAGTAAGCCTCAACAATATGTCCAATATCATGGAATGTGTAGTCCATGGCCCGTTGAAATGTTTCTCCAGCATTCTTTGAACCGAATGGGAGTTTTCGATATGCAAATATTCCCCAAGGGAAAATGAAGGAGGTTTTGTGTTGGTCCACGGGTTTATGGCGATCTGGTTATAACCTGAGAAACCATCCATAAACGAGAAGGATTTGCAACTGGTGCAGTCATCGATTATTTGGTCGATGAATGGTGTTAGATAATTAACTTTTGGACACACAGTGTTCAAGTCCTGTTAGTCAACACACATGTGGATGGTACCCTATTTCTTGTCTATAGGAACTAGATTGGAAACCCATTCTATTAAGGGAACAGGGTAGACGAAGCCAACAAGTAATAATTTTTCCACCTTAGTCTTGATGGCTGCAGTTTTGTGGGGGTGGATTGATCGAAGCCTTTGGCGTACGGGCTTGGAATTTTCATAAACCTTGATCTCATGCTCGACAATAGATGGATCTATGCTAGGCATTTCCTCGTAAGGCCAAGCAAAAACATCACGAAATTCCTTAAAAAGGTAGGTGAAGCTTATAATTTCCCCAGGAGTGCAATCGGCTCCAATCTGGATGTTTTCCACGATGCTTGTCTTGACTAAAATATTGATGAGAAATGTCTTTGAAATATTTCCCATATTCCCTTCTGAGTCCAAAGTTTGGATGGTCTTATCAATCAACGTAAAGATTTCAGGTGTGTCAAAAGACAATATTTGTATGGGCATTGCGACCGAATCAGATATCGAAGTACGATGGTGAGAATCCTCCCAAGGTCGATCTTCTAAACACATGATCTATCGAATATCTTCGTCTGAAGGTAGGACTTGATTGAGGAGATCATTAGAAGGAGAATTTATGGGAGAGGAGGTGGTACCTTTGGTTGCGACCAAAATGACCGGATATTCAGATGCAAATTGAATGGCTTGGTAGGCCAATTCAGCTGGTGACAACGACATTTTTTCTCTATAAGAGTCAATTTCTGAAGGGGCGAGGAGGATCCAAGGATCGGTTGGTTCATGAGGAATAGATGAGACCATAAAGACCGCCTATGGAACCTTGGGCAGTGGGAGTGGAAAATAATCCATCAGGGAAGAGCCCTTCAATAGACCGGTATCGATATTGATGTAAGAGTGAGGAATACCACCCACAAAGGGTACAAAGCTGCTAGGTAACGAGGAGTAATATGGGGTGAAAAATGATAGCTAGTCCACTGTGACTAACCTTGCATCCAATGGAAATAGGATGATACGAAAGACAATAGACACACTGGAAGTCATGGCATAAGTCCAATTGCAACCCAACAATAGATTATAATTGCCTTTTCCATCCACGACTTCGATATCCACCATTATCTTTTTCCCACTCAAAGTGATGGGGTAGTTGACAAGGTAACATTTTGTGATGAAAGTTTTTCCATCGAAAGATTTAAGGGAACTCGATGGTAGTGAGAGGGTTGGAGAACCTAAGGTGAGCCAACATGAAGCCAACATGATGCAGGTTGAAGCACCTTCCTCAATAACAATTCTATGTAAGAGTGAGGAATACCACCCACTAAGGGTACAAAGCTGCTAGGTAACAAGGAGTAATATGGGGTGCAAAATGATAGCTAGTCCACTGTGACTAACCTTCCACCCAATGGAAATAGGATTATACGAAAGACAATAGACACAATGGAAGTCATGGCATAAGTCCAATTGCGACCCAACAACAGATTATAATTGCCTTTTCCATCCACGACTTCGATATCCACCATTATCTTTTTCCCACTCAAAGCGATGGGGTAGCTGACAAGGTAACCTTTTGTGATGAAAGTTTTTCCGTCGAAATATTTAAGGGAACTCGATGGTAGTGAGAGAGTTGGAGAACCTAAGGTGAGCCAACATGAAGCCAACATGATGCAGGTTGAAGCACCTTCCTCAATGATAGTTCTATATACCCCTCGCCCTTTCTAAAATATTTTCACCTAAATTGTAAGTTGGTGTGAAAGGGGAGGTTTACATTTGTCCATGTCAAAAATTGCAAGCATGGAATCCCAAGGGTCGACCCCACCAATTTTTGAAAGCATATATTTCCTTTGTGCTGGACAGGTTTGCAACACTTCGAGCGCCGACGTAGTTGACGGTGCTTGCACCAAATCTTCTACAATACTGTAGTTATGGGAAAAACGTGCAGATATATTATGCATTGTGTGACGAAGTTCCTCTTTTGGGGGGTGAATCACAAGATCAGTAACCAGCCTTTCGATATGAAGATCATTAGGCAGTGGTGGGTTTTGACCCGAGGAGGCTTCCTCAACATTAGCAACTGGAGCTCCATAAGTTTTGGCTCTGGTTTGAAGATCGAATGCTTCAAAGGTGTAAATGGTAGATGGTCCTTCACCAGCTGAAGGATGATGTGAACCATTATTGCCCTCATGTGGGGGTTGAGGTTGATTTGCAATAAGATGCTGCTACTATTGAGCAAGGAAAGGGTTCTTTAGGACCGCGGGGATTCGACCAATGTTATTTTGAGAAAGGAAATCTATGCATTCACGGAGACAGAAAACGATGTGTCATATGGTCTTACGCACAGATTTTGCAAGGGAACTTGAAAGCTCTGTCCTTTCCACTGTCAGGAGGCGCAACATCTTTCTGCTTTGGGTTGGACTGCTTGGCTGACTGCTCTTCGGAAGGAGCGGTCTTTTTCTTGTTCTTCTTGTTCTTACCGTCGGGCTTTTTTGTAGATTTCACAAATTTTATCATGGTGGTAGGAAGAGTAGTCGATTGGGTAGCGGGGTCAATTGACAAATGGGCAATGTGACTGCTAAGCTATTTTACAATAGCCCCGGAGGTACGTCGATAATACCATCAGCGTGCGCACTGGGTTGCTGAGTAGTGAGAGCATTGGAGTTTCTAGGGGCATTAGCGATGACATCGTATAAGGTGCCAAACTATGAATAAATCAAATCTAAGTGCTGGGCATGATGAATGGATTTGTCTTTCGTGACCGCACCACCTAAGGCAACATCCTTAGCGATTTGAGGGAGAAGAGATTTGCAGAACCAATATGCTAATAGATAATATGGGAGGGAAGCTTTGACTAGCCTGCACCTACATCTCCATCCATGGATATGATCAGAGATGTGGGTGGCAGTGTCCTGACATAAATAAGCAAGGAGTTCCATCCTAGTTTCATAGCGGATGGGTAGCTGAAAGTGCTTTAAAAATTCCATCGCTAAAGCACCAAAGGTATTGAATGATGTGTGTGGTAACTCAATGTACCACTTGGCTACATTTCCAGTAAGGATGTGGGGAAAGAGCCGAAGCTGGATACTATCATCCACCATGGAGTTAGAAACACACCATAAATGATAGGTGGTGATGTGCATACCCGGATCCTCCCCTTATTTCCCTTTGAACATTGGGATGTCTGTGGGAATTTTCTACTGGATTTAAGGCCAAAGTAAGTTGTGGTAGATGGGGTAATTAGTGAGTTTTTACATATCGGAGATGTCAAGCATTTCCAAGAAAGGCAAGGTATTTGATGCCCGTGAATAAGACCAAGGTGATGATAAATGACTTGAGGATCCTTGCGGTCCTCCCATCATATTGTTCCCAATATTATACATAGGATGCGTGGAATAATAATTTCCTTGGGGTACAGTCGTATATTATGGCTGTCCATTGGGGTTTTTAGGCTGGGGGATATAAGTGCCCCCAAGATAAGGAGTTCCCCCTTGACTCATTTGAGGTTGAGAGTGGCGTGTCCATATAGATTGAGTGAGGCCTTGTTGAGGGATCCCACTGGCCACATAATTAGTTGTATGCCCTTGAATGACATATGGAGGGTTCATGTCAATCAACGAGTGTCCTTGTTGTCCTGTAAATGGAGGGGGAACAATAATGTTCCTGACAGGTATATGAATATTGGGAATGGTTCCCCTAGGCATTTGAACCTGGGGTTTGGAAATAAATAATGGATTCCAACCAAAAGGGTTGCTGAAGGGACCCATGCTAACCATGCTATATGGAGAGCTATAGGAGAACTATATGGAGCACTTGTTGATGGTCCAAGAGCTGACACAAAATGGGTGGAAACCAGTATGTACTGGGTTCCACTCGTGTTGGGTGTCACTATAGTGCTCAGACCTAGCGTAGTGGGGATAGCAGGGTTTGGCATTAGAGGTGTGGTACTAACTGTCGATTGGGGAGGTGGAGGTGGACCAAAAGTGTCCACAAAAGCCCACAAATGGTTTGTTGTTCATGGAATGGTAGGTATAGGTTTAGTGGAAGACATAGGAGGTATAGGTGCAACTGGAATCAATAGTGGACCCAATGAGCTCGTGATCAGAGGATTATGAGGAGGAATGAAAACTTTAGTAAAGAAATCTTCTGGTAAACTTGAGTCTGGGATGTCTAGACTAATTCGGTGTGAGATCTTGGAGATTGATTGCCCGAAGATGGGTAATCCAGCTCACTGGGGCTCGGAGGATCCTCCACAGTTAGTGGAGGAAGACCTTGTAGCCATCTATATTGATGAAGAGGGATGTATGTAGCCGCGGTGACCGATAAATTTTATCAATAGATTTTAAAGTGATATTTATTAAAGTATTGGTGATAACAAACTGGCACCTAAAAAATAAAAATTACTCTAAATAAATCAATCAACAAGCAAAGGATATGACCCTGTCTGTTAACCACTATTTGGTTGAGATGAAAACCAGTATCACAATGGATAAAAGAGGGAGTTGGCCAAATGTAGATTTACGATTACTCTTGAGCTTTACCCAAACCTGAGATTAAGGGGCCAAGTACTCTCGTGAAGATAAGAACCCTCCCAAAAACCGAAGACAAAGTAGGTTTGTCTGTTTTAGGTACCAGGGCAACCCATCCCAGTCACCTTGTGTTCGTCCCTAAAAAGTATGGTCATTATGGTTACTTGAAATCATGGACACTACTGGGGGGGACATAGTTCCAGATAGTACGCTACGGGGGCAGGATACCTAAGTCCGCGACTCAGCTCTGATTTCATCGAAGGGATCTCGATAAAAGAATACCTAAAGGAGATGTAATAAAAGGCGGGCTACCTTCATTTACAGTCTGATGTTGTCTTGTATTTAGCTCTGCTTTTACTAGAGTGGTCCCAGATATTATGAGTGTAGAAGGATTTCCCTCATTAATGACACTAGTTTCGGTGTATGCTCTTGGGCAGTTAACTCACAACTACCTAACTCAAGATCATAGCCTAAACTAATATGTGTTTACTCAAAAAAGAGTTGCTGATTGATTTTATTATTGTGTAAATTTTAAATGTACTTTGTTAAAGTCTTCGGTGAGGGTATTGACGTATGAAGTTATGTGGGACTCTGACTCAAATCATGTAGAAACAATGTGTTTAAATTTCACTTTCAATGAATAAGTTTCTTCTATAAGGAAGGAGTCATTTATACATCAATATATACCATGCATCTAGTGTAGTAAAAAACAAGCACAACCAATAGAAATATTATGCTCTCTAACAACTTTTAAAGCCAAATAAAAGTAGATCTAACCAACTAAGCAGAAAATATGTAAAAAAAAATTATTTTCATTTTTTATGAAAAACTTTAAGAAGTAAATCTATTTCCCTAAAAGATAAATTTGTTTAGGAGACAAATATCAATCAAACATGCACAATTACAGATCCCTGATCAGTCTAGAAGAAACTTTCCGAACCCATGAGGTCACATAACTGTCTTCTTATCAAGAAATGGTTGGCTAACGCACTGTGATAGAGGACATAGAGAGTTAGTGACTGCACTAATGCTTTGTTTGAAAGGCCGCAATGCTTTATAAAATGTTGTTTACACTGGTAGGGTGCGTGAGTGAGGAATAGGCTTGAAAACAAGGCTTTGGGGATCAGATCTAGAGATGAGTACCGAGAGAAGGGTGTTGTATAGTCCCGAGTGGTCAGAAAAGGGATCAAGACGTGAAGGAAGGCCTAGAAGAAAGAGAGATCTGGGAACTTTTTGGGAGAAAACTGGGAACTAAGTGTAGTCCCTAGTGGAGTCACCAATTTTGCTATAGGGATTAATGCATGGGTGTTTGGTGATGGAGATACCCTCAAGGATCTTTCCAAGATCCTTAGAAGATAGATAGATTAGCTACCGCTGGCCCAGATATACATTGACATGTCCATATTAGTGAAATGATATTCAAATTAATATAAAAATTTGAATATTAAGTTAGTTATTAAATTATGAAAACAATGGGCTTAAATAACAAAAATAATAATTAAATTATAAATGAGCAAGCAAAGAGTCGGCCATTTGTCTTCACTTCCTACGATTTTCATATTTATACCTACCAAATTCCTTCTTTTCTCCTCACAATTTGTCCTGATGATGAGTCTAGGTTCATACTTGAAACGTCGACAACAAAAAATGTAAACTGTGGAAAATCCGAACTCCATTCAGAAATCACACCACAGTAATCTGCAATCTAAAAAAAAAGAAGGATTGTTACCTCAGATATTGGTGTGGTGTTGCTGGAGAACGCAAAGTAGCGGAGTGGAAAACCCCTCAGCTAGCTCCAAAATCAATACCTTCACATAAACAAGATGAGGCATAATATCACTTCATATAACTTCAACAATCAATACAATAATACAAATGGATATCTAACTACATACGTCTAAGCCACTCATAATCATTAACATTGCATAAACATGTAAATAATTCACAATACCAATGCCATGGAGTGGAAAACACAATTGCAGGTCTATATTAATGATAGAAAAGAGTGATTACAACCATCAGTTGCATCAATCTTCCCTTACTCCTCCAACCCCTCTCTCTCTTCTTGTGGTCCTCCCATATTCCCAATATTATACACAGGATGTGTGGAATAACAATTTCCTTGGGGTACAGTCATATATTATCGCTGTCCATAGGGGTTATTAGGCTGGGGGATATAAGTGCCCCCAAGATAAGGAGTGCCCCCTTGAATTATTTGAGGTTGTGAGTGGAGTGCCCATATGGATTGAGCGAGACCTTGTTGAGAGATCCCACTAGCAACATAATTAGTTGTATGCCCTTGAATGAAATATGGAGGGTTCATGTCAATCCACAAGTGTCCTTGTTGTCCTATAAATAGAGGGGGAACAATAATGTTCCCAGCCAGTATATGAATATTGGGAATGGTTCCCCCAGGAATTTGAACCTGGGGGTTGGAAATAAATTATGGATTCCAACCAAAAGGGTTGCTGAAGGGACTCGTGCTAACCGCGCTATATGGAGAGCTATAAGGAGCACTATATGGAGTGCTTGCCGATGGTCCAGGAGCTGACACAAAAGGGGCGGAAATCGGTATGTATTGGGTTCCACTTGTGTTGGGTGTCACTATAGTGCTCGGACCTAGTGCAGCGGGGATAGCAGGATTTTCCATAAAAGGTGTGGTACCGGCTGTTGATTGGGGAGGTGGAGGTGGACCAAAAGTGTCCACAAAGGCCCACAAATGGTTAGTTGTCGATTGGATGGTAGGTATAGGTTCAATGGAAGACATAGGAGGTACATGTGCAATTGGAATCAATAGTGGACCCAATGTGTTCATGATCGGAGGATTATGAGGAGGAATGAAAACTTCAGTAAAGAAATCTTCCAGTAAACTTGAGTCGTGGGATGTCCAGACTGATTCAGTGTGAGATATTGGAGACTGATTTACTGAAGATGGGTAATCTAGCTCACTGGGGCTTGGAGGATCCTCCACAACTAGTGGAGGAAGACCTTACATCCGTCTAGATTGATGAAGAGGGCTGTATGTAGCCACGGTGACCGATAAATTTTATCAATATATTTTAAAGTGATATTTATTAAAGTATCAGTGATAACAAACTGTCACCTAAAAAATAAAAAATATTCTAAAGAAATCAATCAACAAAGGGTATGACCCTGTCTGATAACCACTATTTGCTGGAGATGAAACCCAGTATCACAATGGATAAAAGAGAGATTTGGTCAAATGTATAGTTATGATTACTCTTGAGCTTTGCCCGAACCAGAGATTAAGGGGCCAAGTACTCTCGTGAAGAGGAGAACCCTCCCAAAAAGTGAATATAGAGTAGGTTCACTTGTTTTAGGTACCAGGGCATCCTATCCCAGTCAGCTTGTATTCATCCCTAAAATGTATGGCCATTATGGTTACCTGAAATCACAGACACTACTGGGGGGACATAGTCGCAGACAGTACATTGTGTGGGCAGGATACCTGAGTCCCCGAATCAACTCTGATATCCCCGAAGGGATCCCTGATACAAAGAATACCCAAAGGAGATGTAAGTGAAGGTGAGCTACCTTCGTTTACAGTCTGATGTTGTCTTGTATTTAGCTCTGCTTTTACTAGAGTGGTCCCAGATAGTATGAGTGTAGAAGGATTTCCCTCATTAATAACACTAGTTTTGGTGTATGTTCTTGTGTAGTTAACTCACAACTGCCTAACTCAAGATCCTAGCCTAAAATAATATGTGTTTACTCAAAAAAGAGCTGCTGATTGATTTTATTATGTTGTAAATTTTAAATTTACTTTGTTAAAGTCTTCAGTGGGGGTGTTGATGTATGAAGTTATGTGGGACTCTGACTCAAATCATGCAGAAACAATGCTTTTAAATTTCACTTTCGATGAATAAGTTTCTTCTACAAGGAAGGAGTCATTTATACGTCAATATATACCGTGCATCCAGTGTAGTAAAACACAATCACAACCAATAGAAAGACAATACTCTCTAACAGGGCTTTGTAAAGTGTTGTTTACAAAGTGTTGTTTGCATTGGTAGGGTGCATGAGTGAGGAATAGGCTTGAAAAAAAGGATTTGGGGATCAGATCTAGGGATGAGTACTAAGATAAGGGTGTTGTATAGTCTTGAGTGGTCAGAAGGGGATCAAGAAGTGAAGGAAGGCCTAGAAGAAAGAGAGATTTGGGAACGTTTGGGAGAAAAATGGGAACTAAGTGTAGTCTCTAGTGGATTCGACAATTCTTCTATAGGGATTAATGCACGGGTGTTTGGTGATGGAGATACTTTCAAGGATCTTCCCAGGATCCTTGGAAGACAGTTAGATTAGTTACCGTTGGCCCAAAGATACATTCACATATCTGTATTAGTGAAATGATAATCAAATTAAGAAGAAGTATTGTTACCTGAGATCTTGGTGTGGTTTTATTGGAGAACACAAAGTAGCGGAGTGGAAAACCCCTCAACTAGCTCCAAGATCAATACCTTCACATAAACAAGACGGGGTGTAATATTACTTCATATAACTTCAACAATAAATACAATAATACAAATGGATATCTAACTGCATACATTCAAGCCACTCATAATCTTTAACATTGCATAAACATGTAAGTAAATCACCGCACCAATGCCATGGAGTGGACAACACAATTGCAGGTCTATATTTATGATAGAAAAGAGTGATTACAACCATTAGTAATCAAGTGGTTTCTACCATGTTCGACATCGACTCATTTATTCACATGGCTAGAATCGTACCAATTCGGGAAGTAGAGATGAAGACCCTGGATCTAGTTTCCACCATCCAGGCTGCGAGGAGTTTTGTATTCATTATGTTGTAGACCAATCATAAACCGATGGCTGCGCCCATACTGTGTCTACACGAGTCTATGATTATGATGTATTATGAAATCATTCCTGTATCAGAGTAGTTAGTCCAATAGTTAAAGTTTTGATCTGAGTATGGGAATGCCTACCTCAGCGATGATATGATCTTATACATGTATTTTGTGTTGAAAATTGCAGGTTCTGACCGGGCTCTCCACAAGACAATCCTCGAAATGATAAAGTACTTCACCCTTCCTATATGATATAACACCCTTATCTATTACAGGCTTCGTACTTTAGGGGGCAATCTGTTACACTGAAATTTGTCAACATGACTATCTGCAGTTAATATGGCTCCATCAATAGTCA
>APFE030614790.1:0-12086 GCA_000404065.3 Pinus taeda
TTAGTGTGATTGAGGAAGGAATCCTCTAGAGTCCTTGATTCAGTGGTAGTTGTTGTGCTAGTATTAGAAGCAAGCAACCCCCTAGATTCTAGAATCTCGCTCAGGGGTTACAATTGCAAGTAAGTGTGGCTCCAACTATCTAAGGTTGGGTGGAGAGGTCTTGTCCCAAACTCAATTGCCCTGTAAGTTCAAAGATAAGTATATGTGTATGTCATTCATGTTCTAATGAATCATGTCATTGTATTGTAGATAATGGTTCTGGATTTAGGGATTGCATTGTGTTAATTATTCTTGTATATGTGGTGCATATATATGTGTGTGTGTGTGTGTGTGTGTGTGTGTGTGTGTGTGTGTGTGTTTTTGTGCTGAATATATAGATGAATGTGTGTGAAAGTTAAAAGCAAAATTGTGTGTAATGATTACTAATGGTAGACACAAAACATCTAATGCATAAGAGGCATAACAATTTGCATGATAACAAATACTAAGCCATAATGTTATGTTGAGCCTAAATCTAGATAAATGTTTAACAACATGAGAAGTAGCAAATAAAAAACTTGTTAAGGAAGAGATAGAGCTCATTACATGTCATGGTCAAGCCATGAGAGCTTGGATTAAAACTTGAAAAATAGTGGGTTTTAAGACCCTTTTATTAATATGAATATTACATGGAAGAACCTCAACGTAGAAGGGTCTATATTCGCTTACATGTAATTTGTTTTCCAAGTTACTAGTTATTGTGTGGCATGGAAAGCAATGTATTAATGTCAAGGGGATTTTTCCCTGGGACCAGTCGATTTCCCAGCTTTGCCTAAATGACCCTCAACCTAGCATTCTTAGTAGGATGGACACCTATTGTTGGCATCCTAGGGTGGATTCTGAGGCGCCTGAATGTTTTGTGTAGCACCATGGAGCTACTTGTAGACTTGACATGGGGTTCGTTACCGTGAGCATGTGGCAAGAGATGTAGGAACCTCTCAGGAGTCCACACCAAGCCCATGGTAGGTAAGCAAAGTAGGATTACCTACACCGCCTTGGGTGGCATTCCCTCCTAATGGGAAGGGAAGACTTGTGGGCCAAGAACCCAATTGAGAATTTGCCACCCAAGCTCAGGAGGGATAATGTTGTAGATCACCCTAAGTAACCAAGGACATCATCATGAAACCATGAAGCATGTCTGGGACTCTACTAGATCCCTGAGATAAAGCCATAGTCGGTAAGATTTGCTTGAATAAGCCTATGCAGAGGCAGAGCTTGTAGTTGAGGAGGTTGCAGAGCTCTTCGTCTAAGACATTACATGTTGTAGAGTTGAGGTTCCCTAACCGAGTCATGGCAGGGTGAGGAGGAAGACCTTTTTGTGGTGCAGAGGAGTGAGGCCATGCACTTATAGGAAATTTTTAGATAACCTTATCCTTTAGACGATCAAAACCATAGTCAAGGGAGGCTTCTGATTGATGGAGCCAGATTCCCCCTCATGTGACTGGTCAGAACGACAGGGAAAAAAGTTGTAGATCTTGAAGCCCGGAAGATAATTTAATTTATAGCTAGTGACTCAACAACAAAGGGTATCAGGGTTCTGTCAAGACACAGTAACAAAAACTTCTTCCATTACTCGAATTCATCAAACAGGGAAGTTGCTGGAGGTGGTTGCCCGAAACCTGGAAGGTCTGGAACCCATAGTGTTATGAGAAAGATTTCTTAAATGGTTCTAGATTTAAGGATTCCCAATTACTAAGTAAAACTAGATTCAAACCTAATCGCCAAGGGATTCCTCGCTTTCCTTAAACCACACAAATAGTGAGTTATCCTCAAGTAGATATGACATTAGCATGAAGTCGTGAAGGAAACATGATAAGTAGTTTAGGATTTTTGGGTACCCAAAGGACCCATATACAGGTGACACATGGTTCTCCCGTAGGTCGACATGTAGTGTGGATGATGTTGACATGACATCACCTAGGAGATGGTTAGACCTTGGAGGTTGAAAACCTTGTAAATGTGAATGGTTGAATGTCCCGAGGAATTGCAGGTACCAAGCATAGGTTGAGAGAGGATCCCTGGAGCCCTGTAACCACTTGGGTATCTAGAGGTTGTGCGTTGAGACTGAGGTCTCTAGAGTCTCATAACAACTTGGGTCCCTGGAGGCTGTGGGTTGAGATAGAGGTCTCTAGAGCATGTAACAAATTGGGTCCCTAGAGGCTGTGGGTTGGGATGGAATCTTTGGATCCCTATAACAGCTTGGGTCCCCTAGAGGTTGTGGGTTGAGATAGAAAACTCTGGAACCCTGTAATAAATTGGAAAGAGACAATCCTAGAGCATAAGAAAAAGAAGACCAGAATGAAGAATTGTGGTTACCGCTTTGATGGTGCAATGGATTTTGGACTCCCCAGAAGGGGGTGAATCACTATGTGTGCACTTAGGGGTGAGGATGGGTGCCTCTGGACTGTCGATGTCAACCAAGAAAGTAGTCGTCTATTATTGGGATTGAGGAATGAATCCTCTAGAGTCACTGATTCAGTGGTACTTGTTGTGCTAGTACTAGAACCCCCTAGACTCTAGAATCTAGCTCAGGGGTTAAAATTGCAAGTAAGTGTGGCTCTAGCTATCTACGGTTGGGTGGAGAGGCCTTGTACCAAACTCAATTGCCCTGTAAGTTCAAATAGAATTATATGTGTATGTCATTCATGTTCTAATGAAACATGTCATTGTGTTGTAGATAATGGTTATGGCTTCAGGGACTACATTGTGTTAATTATGCTTGCATATGTGGTGCATCTCTATGGGGATATATATATATCCATATTAATATAGTTATTATATATTATATATATAATATTAATATATATAATAAATATATTTATATACATTATAAAAATATAATTATATATATTGTGTGTGTTGATGTGCATTAAGTGATAATATTATAGAATGTTGTGTGAAATGACAGCATTGGTGCTGTTAAATGATATACTTAATGAGTGTATACAAACTCTGAATTCTATCAAGAAGTGAGCATAGCAACTACATGATGAATTCAGATATATGCGTGCAGAAGACATATGGGTTGTTGTTGAGCTTCACATCTATATAATGTTTAACCACATGAGAAGTAGCACATAAAAATATATTAAGGAAGAGATAGAACTCGTTACATGTCATGGTCAAGCCATGAGAGATTGGATTAAAACTTGAAAAATAGTGGGTTTTAAGACCCTTTTATTAATATGAAGATTACATGGAAAAACCTTGGCGTAGAAGAGTCTATATTCGCTTGCATGTAATTTGTTTTCCAAGTTACAAGTTATTGTGTTGCATGGAAAGTAATGCATTAATGTCAAGGGGATTTTTCCCTAGGACTAGTCGAGTTTCCATCTTTGCCTAAATGGCCCTTAGCCTAGCATTCTCAGTAGGATGGATACTTGTTGTTGGCACCCTAGGTTGTCTTCTGAGGTGCCTGAATGTTTTGTGTAGCACCATGGAGCTGCTTGTAGACTCGACATAGGTTTCGATACCATCAGCATGTGCCAGGAGAGGTAGGAACCTCTCAGGAGTCCACACCAAGCCCGTGGTAGGTAAGCGATGTAGGAGCACCTACACCGCCTTGGGTGGCATTCCCTCCTAGTGGGAAGGGAAGACTCATGGGCCAAGAAACTAATCGAGAAATTGTCACCCAAGCTCATGAGGGATAATTTTGTTGATCACCCTAAGAAACTAAGGACATTGTCTTGAAACTATGAAACATGTTTGGGAGTCTACCAAATTCCCAAGATAGAGCCATAGTTAGCAAGATTATCTTGAAGAAGCCTATGTGGAGGCAGAGCTTGCAGTTGAGGATTGTAGAGCTCTTCATCTAAGACATTGTGTGATGTAGAGTTGAGGTTCCTTGACTGACTCATGGTGGGATGAGGAGGAAGACCTTGTTGTGGCACAGAGGAGTGAGACCATGCACTTACAGGAAATGTTTGGATAACGTTATCCTTCGGAAGATCAAAATCGTAGTCAAGGGAAGCTTCTGATTGGTGGAACCATATTCTGCCTCATGTGACTGATTAAAACGATGAGGCAAAAACTTCGTAGATCTTGAAGCTCAGAAGATAATTTAATTTAGAGTTAGTGACTCAACAATAAAGGGCATCAAGGTTCTGTCAAGACACAGTAACAAAAAATGCTTACATTACCCGAATTCGTCAAGCGGGGAAGTTGTTGGAGGTGGCTTCCCCAGAAACTTGGAAGGTTTGAAACCAATAGTGTCGTGAGAATGATTTCTTAAATGTTTCCAGGTTCAAGGGTTCCAATTTACTAAGTAAAACTAGATTCGAACCCAATCGCTGAGGGATTCCTCACTTTCCTTAAACGACACAAATAGTGACTTATCGTCAGGTAGAGATGACATTAGCATGAAGTCATGAAGGACACGTGATAAGTAGTTTGGGAGTTTTGGGTACCCAAAGGAGCCATACACAAGTGACACACGGGTCTCTTGTAGGTTGATACGCGGTGTGGATGATGTTGACATGACATCACCTAGGAGATGGTTAGACCTTGGAGATTGGAAACCTTGTAAAAGTGAATGGTTGAATGTCCCTGGGAACTGCAGGTACTAGGGATCTTTAGTTGACGACACACTAGTTGGCAGAGAACTTCTCTGTCACTTAGGGCCATTAACTCTGAAGTATTCTAATATATGCCTTAGGGTTGTGGGGCCCACAGGGAAATAACCAGATAATGTGTGGAGGGTTACGTGGTATTTTTGGATATCGGAAGCCCATAACCATTATCAAAAGTAATATTAGAAGATTCGAGATAACGGTATGGATAGAGAATGCGTGTTTGGACCCACACCCATGTAGCAAGTCATTGGCAAGAGAGTTTTCCATCACCATGAAGTCGTGAAACATCATTCAGAGGATCAAATTCTGGGGGAAACCTTCACTTGAGAGTTTGAGATGTTCTGAGGGTCTCGGAGTCATGACACATCAGCTGCAAGGTCGATTTTCGAGGGGAGGGGGTCTCAACTTGAGAATTTGGGATGTGATGAGGATCCCATAGTCGTGACACGTCATCCAGAAGGTCAGATTCAGTGGGGGAACCTCAATTTGAGATTTCGGGTTGATCTAATGGTCTTGAAGTCATAACATGCCAGCTGGAATATGGATATTTAGGAGGGGACTTCAAATTGCAAATTCAAAGTGTGTTGGGGTCCCAGAACCACACAGAGTTAGTAAAAAAAAATAGCCCCTTCCTCGAATTTGAAACGAAGGGATCATGTACATTACAAAGTGGTATCAGAGCATCTAGGTTCAATACTTGGACTAGATGGGTTTCGTCATAGGAAAGTGAGTAAATTTTATTAAGTAATTATAGGGTACTGAGTCAGTCTAGACTATGATTTCTGTTTGTTAATGAAATTGTGCTAAGGTAAGTTAGCGGATGGCTAACAACTCAATGGGATCATCATTATGGTTGTGAATATGTTTTTATCATTAATTATGTACCAATTGCACAATTAAGTGATTGTTGCATATATTTGTAAATGGCTTGTGTGTTAACATGGTTGTTTTGTTACTATAGGAACCCCCAAGACAAATCCATGATAGTAAGCTCATGATCTTGATTTTTTGTTTAATAAGTGTTTTTAAAATTTCTAACAATGTTTGTGATTAACAACACATCACAAGCATCATAACATAGAAAAGATACAATGATGAGGGCTAGAATGGATGCATTTAGTTCTGATTAGTCCTAGCATAGAAGTGATGGAGCCAGAACCAATGAAGAAGAGGGACTTGTTTGGCAAGGGGGAGGGAATCACTCCCCGGATTAGATGGACACCTTCAGAAGCCTTCAAGATCAGGTAAGGAGATTTAAGGCCGATAATGAGAGACTGGTAAGATCCCAAGAAAGCCAACTTGAGATCAATGCAGTCATCCTTCAAAGTCTCTCAAACTATCAGAGGCAAAGGAAATCTAAAATGAGGACCAATCACGAATACGACAAAGGCCTTCCTGAGTCAGAAGAAAACACCAACAGATTAGATGGTGGTGGACCCAGAAAGAGGCCCAAGAAGGGAAGTGAGGGCACTTTGCTAGGGGGAACCTTTAAGGACTCCAGGAGTAAGGGCTAGAATGTAGGTGCCTTTCTCGAGCAAACCATCTAGTTCTGCTACCCGAAGATACCACCACTCTCACCATCACCATCATTGAGAGAGAAAGGAAAAGGAGCATATGCCCAAAGAATTAAAAAGGCAAAGTTACCCAAATTTGATGGGGATGTGAAGAAGGTAGAGGACGTTGAAGCATGGTTGCTAGGGATGAAGAAGTTCTCTAGAATAGATGATTATTATGAGAATATGAAATCCAGATTCACCTCTTATAGCTTAAAAGGAAAAATCGACATTTGGTGGGAGGACCTAAAGAATACTAGAGCCATTGCCGAGAAGGAGTTAACATGGGAGGAGTTTGAGAAGCTCTTCAAATAGAAAGACCTGTCTGAACGCTACTATGACAATAAGGCAAAAGAGTTCTATAAACTCAAAATGGGTTAGATGACCAGTCATGAATATGTCACCAATTTTTTGGGACTATTGAGGTATGTACCATATCTCAAGGATGAGAAAGTTAAAATTTAGAGGTTCATCAGTGGGATTCCTATGGTATTCAGAGATAAAATTTAATTGTTGTAACCCCAGACCCTGAACGACACAATCAAGAAGTTAGATCATTACTATGATAAATCAAGGCGTAGGCCTAAGATTAAAAGTAACTAGCTACCCAAAAGCACCACTGGGAAAAATAGGAAATGGTCCAAGAAGAACCCAGAAATAAAAGAGGGGAAACACCCAACTCAAACAAGACATTCAGAGCAGAAGGCAAATATTTCCATTAAGGGAAATGTGTAGCATCTAGTGTCATTACAGCCCAAGATCAAAGCTTGACAACCACTCAAGTATTGGACTTGTGGTGGGAACCACAAGAGAATGGATTATCCACATTAGCAGGATGTCAAAACCAAGATCTACATTGCTTAGGAGGTAAACATGGTGGTCAAAGTAGCCTGGAGTATGCAATTGGTTTACACAAAATTGGATAACCACCAAGCAGACCACTGGGCATCCATCATTGAGATGGAAGGTAAGCTACAAGAAAAAGTTGTTTCTATTTTGACTAATCTAGGTTCTAATTATATCTATCTCAGCCCAACTCTTGTCAAAAAGTGCGGATTGGACAAGGAATTGCATAAAGAACCTTGGCTGGTTCAATTGGTAATGAAGACAAGGAGAAGAATCAACCATTGGGTAAATTCATGTGCATTTGAACTCAGTGGCATGCCTGCAACATCCCACTTGAATGTGCTACCATTGGTTGGGTGTGGCATATTACTGGGCATGGATTGGTTGTACATACACCCAACCAAGGTAGATTTCTATGAAAATGCAATAGAATACTTGGATGAGCAACGAACGAAAAGAGTGTTACAAGGGCATAAAAATCCCATATCTGTGTGGTTAATCACTTCTATGCAAGAAAAATGTAGCAATAAGAAGGGATGCAGTTTTTTTCAGTACAAGGTTCCAAGAACGAGGGATTCGATAGAGCAACAAAAGATGAGGAAGTTGAATTTCTTCAAAGCTACCTTGTTTTGCAATAGTATGTGGATGTCTTTCTAGTGGAGGTTCCTGGACTGCCTCCTCATAAAGAGATATTTTTTTATCGAGTTGGTACCTGGGGTAGCACCAACATATAAGGGTCCATATAGAATGATCACCCAAGGGTTGGTTGAGATAAAATTACACCTAAAGGAAATGCTCGACAAAGGATACATAAGGCCAACTATGTCTCCTTGCGGAGCACCTGTATTGTTTGTAAAGAAGAAATATGGAACCCTAATATTATGCATTGATTACAGATAACTGAACAACGTAACCATCAAGAATAGGTTCCCATTACCAAGAATTGGTGATCTCTTTGACTAGTTAAGGGTAGCAACAATCTTCTTGAAAATTGACTTGAGGTCATGCTACCATCAAGTAGGAATCAAGGAGGAGGGCATTCATAAGATTGTTTTCAGAACAAGATATGGGCACTATGAATTCGTAGTGGTTCCCTTTGGGCTTACTAATGTCCCTGCCACGTTCATGTGCCTAATGAATGAAGTGATACGACTATACTTGGATAATTTTTTCATTGGATTCGTTGATGACATATTGGTTTATTCAAAAATAGAAGAAGAACATGAAAAACACTTGGTGGTTGTGTTACAATTGTTGAGATAACATAAGCTCTATTGAAAGCTTGGTAAGTGTGACTTCTTCCAATCACAGGTACACTAATTAGGGCACATTGTCTACAAGGAAGGTGTATCAGTTGATCCTAATAAGATCAAAGCCATAAGGGAGTGGCAAACTCCAAAGAATGTGGATGATATTAGATCATTCATGGGATTCGTAGGATATTATAGGACATTAATTGGAATTTCTCCAAAATATGACAGCCCATTACAACCTTACAGAGAAAAGGGAAAATATTTGAGTGGACTCCACTATGTGAAAAAATCTTTGAGCAGTTAAACCAATTGCTCACTAGTGCACCAGGCTATAGAATTGTAGCTCCTAACAAGGATTTCGTAGTCTGTACTGATGCCTACAAAGAGGGACTCAGTGGAGTCTTAATGAAGGAAGGGTGATTCATGTGCTATGAGTCTATAAAATTAAATAAACATGAGAAAAATTATGTGACACGTGATTTATAATTGGATTCCATCATTCATGCTTTAACAAGGTGGAGACACTACCTCCTTGGTCGAAATTTCACGCTCATATCAGAATATAGTTGGCTCAAATATTTTTTTGGACAACCAAATTTGAATGTTAGGCAAGCCATATGGATGGACACACTCAGCGAGTTTGACTTTGACATTAAGTATATAAAGGGAAAGGAAAACAAAATTGATGATGCCTTGAGAAGGAGAATCCAAGTGAATCACTTGGAAATTGTAAGCTAATATGTAACAAATCCGGAAGAAAGGATCGAAAGCGTCGGACAACAAGATCAAACAAACCAACAAGTAAAGTAAAGTTTGTGGCAAGGCAGTGAGGATGGATACTATCACTTCACTGAGGACGACTTAGTCAGATTCAAAGGCAAAATCTATGTTCCTAACAATGATGAAGTAAGAAGATTTATAAAGAGATAATTCCATGTTAAACCTTACTTAGGCCACCTGGGGTATCAAAAGACCCTTACAACCGTTAAAAGTTACTACAACTAGCCAAATATGAAGAAGGAAGTAGCTGACTTCGTGGAAAAATGCATGGATTTCTAACAGGTAAAGGTCGAATGCAAGCACCCGACAAGATCATTATAGCCTATCTCTATTTTTAAAATGAAAATGGGAGGTAATCTCTATGGATTTCATTACAATATTTCCCAAAACAACTAAGCAGCATGTTACAATCATGATAGTGGTGGATAATCTTAGGAAGGTAGCTCATTTACTGGTAGTCAAATCCACCACTAGTGATATAGCACAAATTTTCATAAATAGAATGTGAAGAAACATGGCATCCCCAAGAAGATTATGTCAAATGGAGATGCTAGATTTACTTCTAGGTTTCGAAAGGAACTGTTTGCAGTTTTGGGAACAAAATTAGCATTCAGTACCACCTATCATCCATAAATAGATAGGAAAACAAAAAGGAACAACCAGATCCTTGAGGAGATATTGGGGAGAGTATCTTCCACTTGTGGAATTTGCATACAACAATGGGCACCAAGAATCCATAAAGATGAGCCCCTTTGAAGCATTATATAGTAGGAGATGTAGTACTCCTATTAGCTGGATTGATCCAGTTAAAAGGGCCCATGTAGGACCTTATATGTTTAAATATATGGAATGGCAAGTTCAAATTATAAGGAAAAATTTGAAAGTGGCATAGGATAGACATAAAAGCTATGCAGATAAGCACTAGGTTCACAAAGAGTTCCAAGCTGGAGAACACGTTTATTTGAGAATCAAGCCTAAGAATATTTCCCTAAGGATGGGAACATGTGTCAAGCTAGCACCATGGTATTGTGGGCCATTTGAAATCCTTGAATGGATATGACCAACAGCATATAGATTGGATTTACCTCCATCAGTTAGAGTTCATGATGGTTTCCATGTTTCCTTACTTAAAAAGTATGTACAGGATTATAATCATGTGATTGATTGGTCTATGCTATAGGTGGAACAAGAAGGAGAGTTCTAACCAAATCCAAATTTCCTTCTATACTGGAGGAGTCTCATGCTCTGAAACCAATCCATAGAGTAAGTCAAGGTATAGTGGAAGCACTTTGGGCTAGAGGAGGCCACGCGGGAAATGGTTGACCATGAAAGTTGATTATCCATTCTTGTTTGATTGTTAGAGCAAGTATGTATTGTAAACATTGTATAGAGTTTGTGTATAAATATCCATAAAACAATATGTGTTTCATTTTTATTCTATGTTTCATATGGGAAATTGAACACCAAGGATGTTGTTCCCTCAAGGGGGGAGGGGACTGTGAAAACCCCATCCAAGTCCTTGTATAAGCTGCATCGTAAATGTATTATAAATATTTTGTAACATTTCAAACCAAGAAAAAGGGGACTGAGTCAAGCAACATAGATTCCAGAGCTTTGGAGGAGGTCACTTGCTTGGGATATTATGGTTTCTTGTGAAAACAAGAAGCCTAAAATGAAGGATAGCCATTAAAGTTTCGTTGGTGCATGAATTGATGAAGGTGACCTTAAAATTAAATGAACTACAAGAGGAAGTATGCAGACCCATGTTTCTTGAGAAACAACCACAAGAAAAAGTACAGAAATTTTATGGAGGGACTGCGCACTGCACGTGAGCAAGGAAGTAGTAGGAATTGTAGCTGAGGAAGAAGCCAAGAAAATATAGAGGAAGTAGGAGATAGGGTGGAAACAAATTCATAAAGGAGGAGGAGATACAAATACAAACAACAAGTGGAATGGAGGGAAGATTCATAAAGAGATTCCAGTAAGCAACGCTGAAGAGAAGAGAAAAGAAGGGGATTGGCTCTTGATCCCTAGAGGCTATGGGTTGAATTTCTAGTCACTAAAGCCTTGTAATAGCTTGGGGTCCATGAAGGATGTGGGTTGAGATAGGATCTCTAGAGCCCTATAACAATTTGGGTCCCTGGAGGATGCGGGTTCGAATGGAATCTCTAAATCCCTGTAACAACTTGGGTCCCCTCGAGGCTATGGGTTGAGACAACAGTATCTAGAGTCTTGTAACAGCTTGCGAAGAGATCATCCTAGAGCAGAAGTGGAGGACGATCAGAATGAAGGCTTTTGGTTACCTCCCTAATAGTGCAGTGGATTTTAGACTCCCTAGAAGGGGGTGAATCACTGTGTGTGCACTTGGGGGTGAGGTTGGGCACCTCTAGACTCCCTGTGTCAATCAAGAAAGTAGATATATGTTAGTGGGATTGAGGAAGGAAGTCCTTTGGAGTCCCTAATTTAGTGGTACTTGGTGTGCGAGTCCCAAAAGCAAGAAACCCCCCCAGACTCTGGAATATGGCTTAGGGCTGACAGCTGCAAGTAAGTGTGGCTGCAACTATATACAGTTGGGTCAAGAGTCCTTGTTCGAGACTCAGTTTCCATGTAAGTTTAAATATAAGTATTTGTGTATTCCATTCATCTTTTAATGAATCATGGCGTTGTGTTGTAAATAATGGTTCTAGATTCAGGGACCACATTGTGTTGATTATGCTTTCATATGAGGTGCATCTCTATGGGGATGTGTCATTGATCTATCTTTGTGTGTGTGTGTGTGTGTGTGCACGTGCACGATGATTATATAGATACATGTGTGTGAAAGTTGAAAGAAAAATGTGTGTAGTGATTGCTAATGGTAGACAAAAAACATCTAATGCATCAGAGGCATAACAAATCACAAGATAAAAAAGACTATGCCACAATGTTGTGTTGAGCCTAGATATACATACATGTTTAACAATGTGAGAAGCATCACATGAAATAATTATTAAGGAAGAGACAAAACTCTTTACATGTCATGGTCAAGCCATGAGATCTTGGAT
>APFE030614795.1:0-14437 GCA_000404065.3 Pinus taeda
TCAAAGACAAAGCACATTGATGTTCAGTATCACTTTGTGAGGGATATGATAGTAGAAAAAAAGGTGTTGTTGGTAAAGGTGGACACTTTGAAGAATACTGCAGATGCATTGACAAAATCTGTGAGCTCTGAGAAGTTCTCTTGGTGTAGAGAAACAATGGGTGTTTTAGGGCTGAAAAAATGACTAAACTCTCCTGTGGCCCCCTGTGAAAGAAAACAACAAGTGGGAGATTGTTCGGTTGTGTTATATTCTTTCCACGACTAACCTACGTAGTCAACCTGGGGGTTAGAGGGGGGGCGGAGCCCCCCCTTCGTTGCGCTGATTGCGTAGTAGAGGGGGGGTCACGGGGGGGCGGCAACCCCCCCTGTCCAGGGTGTTTGAGGGGGGCGGGTAGCCCCCCTCTATGGGTTTCGGGGCAGCGCCTCGAGAAAAAAAAATTTGGACCCTATATTAGGTTGGGTGAACCTACCTATGGTTTTTCGGTCCATGTTTTTGGACGCGATGATTTTCGGTCCATGGTATTGGATGCTTTGGCATGTATAAATATGTATTGTAACATTGAAAGGAATATAATGAAAAATCAAGCTGGTAGTCTTGGTTTTGAGATCGAGTGGGAAATCTCTGTGTATATGTGTTTTATGTTATGCTCTCGCATTTTATTTTTCCTGTGATTTAGAATTCGTATGCAGGAAATTTATGTTCGGGGTTAAAACCTACAAATTCGTTAAGTAATCATAATTTAAAAAAAAAAAAAATGGACATAATAAATTTTAAAGTGCGAAAAATAAGTCCTCTAAAAAAAGGTATGTTGTACCAGCACGTTTCAAAGTCAACATGAAAATCACTAACATTTAAAAACAAATATTTATATTTGATACATAAGAAAATTTAAAGTGTTAAAAATATGCTCAAAAAAAAAGAATTGTATTCTCCATTACCACTTTTCAAAATCGGGTCACGTTCTTACTACCCCTACGAAACGGGTAATCGTATTGGTTATTTAAAGTGTCAAAAACTATTCTCTAAAAAAAATATGTGTTCTGCATCGCCCCTTTTCAAAATCGATTCAATTTTTTGCTATCTCTACAAAATGGGTAACAATATCAGTTCTTGTTTCAAAGTTTACGTTGTTTGGAGACCAACTAAGAGACAAAATAGTTTCTCTTATGCATTTCATTATTCTATTCCAAATCTCCTCTTCCAATTGCAAAGATTTTTCTTAAATTCTCATGTTTCTTTCTTTGCAAGTCTCCCATACAATAAATATTGGGAGCAACTGCCATGCTAGATTGGTTATCCCCTACAAGAAGGTTGATATGTATCATGCTAAAATTGTGGATATGATGATATCTCTAATTCTATCATATTGACAAAATGTAAGAACCCCTTTATCCTAAAGCACGGGCACAAATGGGCATGTGTTGAGAGAATCCTTTAAGGATTCATAATTTTGATTGTAGAGATGGCAAAAGGATGGGCCTTCAAAGCCCCTTGTATAAATATTATCCCATCTTAATATTTTCCAATGTGAAACCTACCACATAAACAAGGACACATTTGGCCAAAGGTTTGTCTTCCATATTTTACTATATGTATTGTATTTTGGTAACATTGTTGAAATGATATTGTATGCTTCTTTTAAATTGTAGTTTCCCCTTTCTTTGTAACCCCATCGCAAATTTTCCAGGTCCATATAATATCTTTATTTGCCTTTCCTGTAGTTTTGTCTAAAGGTTGTCCATCATGTTTCTTATGTTTGTTTGTAGCCCTTGATCTTTAGGTAGCCAAGTTTTCCATTCCTGGTGATCAACCCATGTGTACCCATAGTATGTGATGTTGATCTTGCCTTATTGAGTTTGGATGTTTTTAATCTCTTAGAACTTTTCCTCCTCTTTCAGTTTAGGAAATTGACTCTGAAAATTTTCCCATAAATAAACATGATGGTCTTCTCAAACCTCTCAGTAACTGCGATCTTGTATAATGGAATGGTTTTGCCACACTACATTCAAAGTCTAAGAACCTTTGATGTGCACTTCTAACCTGATTAGGTTATGTTCTTCAACATTTACTACATATTTCTTGTTGAAATGTGTAACTAGGTTCGGTCTTCATAATGTCGAATGTAATCATGATTTTATGTATTTTATGTAAAGAGAAAAAGAAAATATATTATTAGTATTTTTGTAAGCATGGGTTTCATGCTTAAGATTATTTTATTTGTAAGTCAAGGACCCATTGATTTCTTCTAAGTTTTGTCATTAATTTAAGATTTCTATTGAGTCATCATTATATATGTAAGACCCCATTAGGAATATTGAATTATGTCAAGAGAAAGTATTTGAGTCATAGATTGTGTCAAAGTCACCCTCCAAGACATGTCGGCCTACAAGTTGTGAGAATTCGACCTATTAGGGCTCCCAAGAAGCCTCTAAATAAGAATCACTCATCCTCATTAGTGATGCATAAATCAAGTTCAACATAACACGCGAAAGACCATTGAAGGAAAGGATAAATAAAGGAAGAAATAGAAAATCCTTAAGGATTCTTTTTGGGCCACTTTCATATCACACATGCAAGCAAGTTAGGGGACAATTTGCAGCAACAACACCAAAATTACAATCACCACATAAGGCTGAAATTTGGAGTTAGAAGGATCAAGAATGTTACCTGAATCAATAAGGAAGAAGCGAATCTTCAAGAAATGGAAGAAAGAGCCATCACTCACCATAATTTACTCGCACATGCCAAACTAGGGTTTTTGCAGTAGAAGCCGAAATTATAGTCCTGAAGCTGCAAGCCGAAATTATGGAAAAGGGTTAAAATTTGAAGTATTGGAGAAAGTTTGATTGGCGTTGACTTTGCAGAAGAGAAGCTCATCAAACAAGAGGTTGAAATGGTCTTGAAGGGGTATTTTTCAAGGGTCATAGGTCTTGGAATTCTTCATATAAGCATTCAATATGAAGAGAAGAATTCGTGTGGGTTTTCCTCTCAAGAGGAGAGGTTTTGGCTTGGGCTAGCAGTGTACATTTTGTGTCCTCTTGTCTCATTGATATTCATTGTTTGGTTGATCCAAGTGGATATTGGTGGCCACCTGCCTATTCCACTTGGACCCCCAACATTGTTTCTTTTAGTTTTTTGGTTTCCTTAGTTGTAGCACAGTTTACTATTTTTGGCAATTATTCAGGTCCTAAACTTTTGGAGTCATTTTGAGGCCATAAACGACATTTTAGGGAAAACGGAGAGACAAAAAAACATTCTAAATTTACTTGTTAGATTGTTGTTGGCCTTCTCTTTGATATCTTCAAAACGATGTATTATGATAGCCAAACAGAGATCGTATACCAAAGTTACGACCTCGGGAAGTTGATGTACCAATTTACTCAAACAAGGCCCACAATTTTGGCACTTCATCTCCTAATGTTAAGTTCTTTGATGTTTATGGTTTTCCATTGTTTCTCAATAATAAATAAGCCATTGAGCCTCATTGTAACACAGTTCAGAGGCATGTAGCGGCCACATCTCTTCTCAGAGATAAGCTACCATCGCCCGAGCTATCTTATTTCCATTCTATTTGTAAGCATAGTTCAATATTTTTCTATTAATGAAATGAAGTGTTTTCCTACTGCATCTCTATATTTATGATTATATATATATGTTCCTGTTTAATTTTGGATCAATGGTATCAAAGTGGTCTACTCTTTCTCTATTTTTCTTTGCATGTCCTCAACGAGGTCAGGGTATAAGGAGTTAGGGCTCGATCTCATTGAATCGTTGCAAGATCAGCTCGCAAAACCCGACGACCTCCCATGGCAAAAGAAAAGAAAGATGAGGGGGCAGGAGATCCTTTCAAAATGTTACTCAATGAAGCCCTCGAGCAACAAAGGGATGCAATGATGGATAACTTTGCCTAGATCCTTCGACGAATACCCATACACGATGCATCTTCATCTAGTAGCCACTCTGGAGGCGCCACTCCTTTTAAGGTACAAGTTAACTTCAATATTCCCATATTTGAAGGCCTGATAGATGCAGACGCCATAGATAAATGGTTAAATCTATTGAAAGGATATTTTTTAGTTCATGACTTTTTCAATCGGACAAAGATTACTTTTGCACTTCTCAAAGCCGCCCCACACGTCAAGGACTAGTGGGAAACCTAATGTGAACAAAAGGATGAGAGTGAACCCTATTTGTTTTCAACCACACCCACTTGGGATTCTTTCTGAGACGCCATCAACGAATGATATTACCCTATTGGGAGCTATCAAGATAAATGCATAAAGTGGACCATGCTACGGCAGGGAAGGGACCAAGATGTGTCAAAGTTCACAAATATTTTCCATACCCTTCACACGAAGTTGGGTATCAAGGATACTAAGCGGCATTTGGTGCTCAAGTACCACGAATGTCTACACAAGTACATCCAAGACAAAATGGAGTTCCTGGACATTTCTTCACTTGGCATGAAGTACTGGTACACTATGAAGATTGAGCAGAACTTTAAACAAAAGAAACAGGACTTTGGATCTATGAATCCAAAGGAAGGGAAAAGCGCCCCCAAACCACAGAACAAAGGACCAAGCCAAGGCAGGGCTACTTAGGATAGCCCGCTAAAGTCGCAAGAAAATAACAACATCATGAAGACAAAGAAGGACACGGGAAAATGGTGTCAGTTCCTTAAGAACTCCACACATAATAAAGTGAGTGTTGGGCCAAGCAGTCATTGGTGGCCAAGCTTAACGCTTCTGAATCAGATGCATGTTCTGACTCTGAATCAGAACCCGATAACAGAACTGACAAAGGGAAGCAGACCATTGATGCGGATCCCAGTGCCACCATGGCCACCACCAAGATCCAGAAGATTGAGCCTAAATATCTAGAGGAAGGGGAACACTTCTTCTACTCAAAGATGTGGGTGAACAGTTATCTACTGCAGTTCATTGTCAATAGCGGAAGCCAAAAGAACCTCATTTCAACAGAGCTCATGAAGCAGCTGGGCTTAAAGACTACAACACATCCACAGTCATACACTATCGGGTGGCTTCACCAAGGACGAGATCTTTGGGTCAGCCAACAGTGTCACCTTCCCTACAACATCAAGCCCTTCACGAATGAGGTACTGTGTGATGTTTATCATCTTGAAGTTTATGATGTATTGTCAGGAAAACCATACTTGTAGAAGCAACATGTTGTATATGAGTCTAGAGCTTGCTCTATGATTATTACCTTGGCCAACAAGCTGTACAGGATACTGGAGGTAACCTCACCTACTACCATCTCTTTTATCACTGCAAAGCAACGCAATAAGATCATTTCCCATACTAGGAAATTTGTTTTCCTTATGATTCACCCTAAGGGCAAGAAGAAGGTTGTGGCCATGGCTTCCAAGCAGGGCTCCTTTGCACGACAAAAATCGATGGACAAGGTTATGGAGGAGTACATGTATATTTTTGCCTCACCTACAGGGGTACCTCTGCCTTATTAAGTCAAGCACTCCATCGATCTGATCTCGGGCACGTCGTTGCCCAATGGATCGATCTGCTAGCACTCTATTCTGGAGAATGATGAGATCAGGAGCCATATTCAGGAACTATTGCAGACAGGCACATCAGGCCAATATCATCACCCTGTGGGAGACCTATTGTATTGGTACAGAAGAAGGATGGGGCTTAGAGGCTCTGTATTGACTACCAGGCGTTGAACAAGATCACTGTCTAGAATAGGTACCCAATCTCGTGGTTTGATAACCTTCTTGACCAGCTCAAGGGGGCCAAAAATTTCAGCAATATTGACTTGAATTCAAGTTCTCACCAGGTGCCTATTGAACCCTATGATGTGTGGAAGACTGCCTTCAAATCCAAGGAGGGCCTTTTCGAATGGTTGATTATGCCATTCAGATTGACGAACACCCCATCAACCTTCATGAGACTGATGGATGACATCTTGCGACCCTTCACCAATGCATTTGTGGTGGTGTATTTAGACGACATCTTGATCTTCAACCAAAGTTGGGAAGAGCACCTCCACCATATTCGACAGGTCCTTCAAACCTCGCAACAACACAAGTTGTGTGCTAGCTTGGAGAAATGCACCTTTGGGCTGACCCAGGTTCAATATTTGGGGTACATAATTGATGAGTAGGGTGTACATGTGGACCCATCTCAGACACAATTCATTCAAGATTGGCCAGCCCTAACCACTCTAATAGAGCTCCGTAGCTTTTTGGGTCTTGCCAACTTCTACTGTAGATTCGTGTTGGGGTTCTCTCATATCACTTGGCCTTTAAGTCAAGTCACCAAGGGAAGAGCAAAAGCAAAGTTTTTTTGGTCTAAAACCCAACAAAAAGTGTTCTTTGAGTTGAAGAATCACCTTTGTTATGCACCAGTTCTCACATTACTAGACCTACAACAACCATTTGAGATTGAGACAGATGCCTCTGATTATGCTATTGGTATGGTTCTTACTCAGCATGGGCATCAAGTGGCTTACCACAGTGAGATACTTTCAGACACACTCTGAAAGTACCCCACTTATGACAATGAAATGTATTCCATTGTGCAGGTGAGCTGTCAATGGAAGCATTACCTTTTGGGTAAGGAAACGGTCATCCACACAAACCATCGACCTCTACAGTTCATACAGACACGAGGGAAGTTGCAGAATGATCGCCATCATAAATGGTCCACCTACCTGCAACATTTCCATCTGAGCATTAAGTATAAGAAGGGTGGCACCAATAATGTCATTGATTTCCTCAGCCGGCCACCAATCATGGCGTTGATCATCGTGCTCGACTCCTGTGGGAATGAGACATCGGGATGGCTACATCTTTACAAGAGCGATCCAAAATTCAATAGCACATACAAAACACTCCTGGAAGGGAAGAAAGTTCAAAATTTTCACCTTCAAGATGCACTATTATGCCATGTGGGACACATCTTTATTCCTTCAAGCAAGTGTGCCAAGATGATTTGGGAGGCACACTACAGTCAAGTCGCTGGACATTTCGGAGTAGAGAAAACAGTGGCGGTATTGCAGAAGTATTTTTATTTGCCGAAACTTTGTCAGGATATTTGGAAGTACATTAGATCTTGCACCGCGTGCGCCATTGCCAAACCAACCATCAAGAAGCAAGGCTTGTATACTCATCTACCTACTGCTAGTCAGTCTTGGGAATCTATCTCCATGGATTACATGTCGGGCCTTCCTTCTACTAAGCACGACAACAATTGCATTTTCATGGTCATCGACAAATTCTCTAAGATGGCTATCATGGTGACCTGCAAGAAGAGTATCACAGTAGAGGCCACTGCTAAGCTCTTCTTTGAGCAAGTGTGGGTACACTTTGGGATCCCATAGTCCATTGTCTCAGAGCAAGACAAAAGATTCCTGAGTGCATTTTGGTCAAGCCTCTGGTCGATGCTTTCCATCCCCAAACTGATGGCCAAATAGAGGTTGTCAACAAGATGATCGTACACATTATACACATGTACAACTCAAAGCATCCACGCACATGGGATGAAAGTCTCCCCTATGCCTAGCACAACTACAACAGGGCCCTCCACAATGAAACAGGCCACAACCCCCTTCAGGTATGGTTGGGATTTCAACCATTATGTCCCACTGATGTGGCCATACCATTTGAATCTACTCAAGCAGATTTAACTCATGTCCAGTCCGAAGCCGACAGGGCTAACAGCTTCATTAAGTGCATTCAACACATCCACCAACAGGTCCATGATATATTGGACAAAGCCAATGCTAAGTACAAGCAGCGCCATGATGAGCGTTAGGTGCCACAAAAGTTCCAGGTGGGAGACAAAGTTTGGCAACATTTGCAGAAGGAGTGCCTCACTAGACCCCAACGCAAGCTTCACCCGCTCTAATATGAGCCATACACCATCACCAAGGTTGTAGGGGATAATGCCTTTGAGCTTAGCATTCCACTATTCCTTGGTATGCACCCAGTGTTCAATGTAGACCGCCTTCGACCATACTTTTCACCATTGTTGGACACATCTGATGTTGCAAAACAACTCACACCAACAGAGCTAAACCCAGAGTGCATGGAACTAGACATCACTGATTGGATCATGGACACACAGATCAAGAACACTCGCCAGCAGAAGATCCAACTATATTGGGTTGTCAAAGCTGGCCAACTCCTTCACTAAGGCAAGTGGCTCACTCGGGATCAAGTTCAGCAAAAGTTTACCCATCTCACGAAGGTACTCAATGCAATGGGGACCATTGCTTCCTAAGGGGGGAGGAGTGATCTAGGTGGATATTGGTGGCCACCAGCCTATTCCACTTTGACCCCCAACACTGTTGCTTTCAGTTTTTTGGTTTCCTTAATTGTAGCACAGTTTACTATTTCTAGCAGTTTTTCGGGTCCTGAACTTTTGAAGCCGTTTTGAGGCACTAACGACACTTATAGGGAGAACGAAGAGATCAAAAATGTCTCAAACCAGCATGTAAATTTGTATTTGGCCTTCTCTTTGAGATCTTTGAAACTAGGTATTATGATAGCCAAACAGAGATCGTATACCAAAGTTACGACCCCAGGAAGTTGATGTACTAATTTAACCAAACGAGGTCCACAATTTTGGCGCTTCAACTCCTAGGGTTAGGTTTTTGGATGTTTAGGGTTTTCCATTGTTTCTCAATAATAAATAGGCCTTTTAGCCTCATTGTAAAATAGTTCAAAGGCATGTAGACGTCACATTTCTTCTTAAACATAAGCTACCGTCGTCCGAGCTATCTTATTTCCATTCTATTTGTAAGTATAGTTCAGTATTTTTCTATTAATGAAATGAAGTGTTTTCTTGTTGCGTCTCTATATTTATGATTATCTATGTAAGTTGTTGCGCTCTTGTTTAAGTTTGGATCAGTGGTATCAGAGTGATCTACTCTTTCTCTACTTTTCTTTGCATGTCCCCAATGAGGTCAGGGTATAAGGAGTTAGGGCTCGATCTATTTGAACTATTGCAAGATCAACCTTGCAAAACCTGATGACCTACCATTATGGAAGAAAAGAAAGATGAGGGGGTAGGAGATCCTTTCAAAATGTTGCTCGAGGAAGCCCTCGAGCGATAGAGGGACGCGATGATGGATAAATTTGCCCAGATCCTTCGACGACTACCCACATGTGATGCATCTTCATCCAACATCCACTCCAGGATCACCACTCCTTTTAAGGTATGAGTTAACTTTGATATTCCCATATTTGAAGGCTTGATAGATACAAACGTTGTAGATAAATGGTTAAATATGTTGGAAGGATATTTTTTAGTTCAAGACTTTTCCAATTGAGAAAATATTATTTTTTCACTTATCAAAGCCGCCCCACACGTCAAGGACTGTTGGGGAACCTACTGTGAACAAAGGGATGAGAGTGAACCCTCACCGTTTTCAGCTGCATCCACTTGGGATTCTTTCTGAGATGCCATCAAGGAAAAATATTACCCTATCGGGAGCTATGAAGATAAATACATAAAGTGAACCACGCTATGGCAGGGAAGGGACGAAGATGTGTCAGAGTTCACAAATATTTTCCATACAATTCGCATGAAGTTGGGTATCAAGGATATTGAGTGGCATTTATTCCTCAAGTACCGCGGTTGTCTACACAAGTACATCCAGGATGAGATGGAGTTTCTGGACATTTTATCGCTCGGCACGACGTACTTGTACGTTGTCAAGATTGAGCATAAGTTTAAACGAAAAATGCGGGATGTTGGATATGTGAATTCAAAGCAAGGAAAAGGCTCCCCCAAACCATAAAAAAAGAACCAAGCCAAGGAGAGGCTACCCAGGACAGTCCGTCGAAGCCGCAAGCAAAGAGAAACACCACAAAGGAAAAGAAGGACATGGGAAAATGGTGTGAGTTCCATAAGATCTCCACTCAAAATACAAGTGAGTGTTGGGCCAAGCAGTCATTGGTGGTCAAGCTGAAGGCTTCTGAATCAAAACCCGATAAGGGAACTAACAAAGGGAAGAAGATCATTGATGCAGAGCCTAGTGCCATCGTGGCCACCACCAAGATCCAGAAGATTGAGCCTAGAGATCCAGAGGAGGGGGAACACCTCTTCCACTCACAGATGTGGGTGAAGGGTTCTCCGTTGCAGTTCATTGTCGATAGAGGGAACCAAAAGAACCTAATTTCAGCAAAGGTCGTGAAGTGGCTAGGCCTAAAGACTACAACACATCCACAGTCGTACACCATCGAGTGGCTTCACTAAGGATGAGATCTTTGCGTCAGCTAGTAGTGTCACCTTCCATACAACATCAAGACCTTCACGGATGAGGTACTGTGTGATGTTGCTCCTCTTGAAGTTTGTGATGTATTGTTAGGACAACCATACTTGTGGAAGCGACATGCTGTATATGAGTCTATAACTTTCTCTGTGATTATTACCTTGGCCAACAAGTTGTACAGGGCACCAGAGGTAGCCCTGCCTACCGCCATCTCTTTGATCACTGCAAAGCAATGTAGTAATATCATTTCCCAAAATAGGAAATTTGTTTTCCTTATGATTCACCCTCAGGGCAAGGGGAAGGTTGTGGCCACGGCTTCCAGGCGGGGCTCCTCTGCACACCAACAGCAGAAGGACAAGGTTGTGGAGGAGTACAGGGATATTTTCGCCTCACCTATAAGGGTACCTCCACACTATCAAGTCAAGCACTCCATTGATCTGACCCTCGGCACGCTACTACCCAATGGGTCGATCTGTCGGCGTTTTGTTCTGGAGAATGACGAGATTAGGAGCCAGAGTCTGGAACTATTATAGAAAGGGCACATTAGGCCAAGCTCATCACCCTGTGGGAGACCGATTGTATTGGTACAGAAGAAGGATGGGACTTGGAGGCTCTATATTGACTATCGGGCATTGAACAAGATCACTGTTCGGAATAGGTACCCAATCCTGCGGATTGATGACCTTCTTGACCAGCTCAAGGGGGCCAAATATTTCAGCAAGATTGACATAAAGTTAGGTTATCACCAGGTGCCTATCGAACCCTATGATGTGTGGATGATTGCCTTCAAATCCAAGGAGGGAATTTTTGAATGTTTGGTCATGCCGTTCAGATTAACGAACGCCCCATCAACCTTCATGAGACTGATGGACGACATCTTGCGACCCTTGACCAATGCATTCGTGGTGGTATATTTAGATGACACCTTGATCTTCATCCAGAGTAGGGATGACCACCTCCACCATATTGACAGGTCTTTCAAACCTCGCAACAACACAAGTTGTGTGCTAGCTTGGAGAAATGCACCTTTGGCCTTACCCAGGTTCAATATTTGGGGTAAAAAATTGATGAGAATGGTGTACATGTGGACCCATCCAAGACACAAGTCATTCAAGATTGGCCAGCCCCAACCACTCTAACAGAGCTCCGCAACTTTTTTGGTCTTGAGAACTTCTACAGTAGGTTCGTGTTGTGGTTCTCTCATATTACTTGGCCTTTAAGTCAAGTCACCAAGGGAAGAGAAAAATCAAAGTTTTTTTGGTCTAAAACCCAACAACAAGTGTTCACTAAGTTGAAGAATCACCTTTGTTTTGCACCAATGCTCACATCACCAGACCTGCAACAATTATTTGAGATTGAGACAGATGCCTCCGACTATGCTATTGGTGTGGTTCTTACTCAACATGGGCATCAATTGTCTTACCACAGTGAGACATTTTCAGACACAGTTCGAAAGTACCCCACTTACGACAGAGAAATGTATTCCATTATGTAGGTTTATCATCAATGGAAGCATTACATTCTGGGGAAGGAAATGGTCATCCACACAAACCACCGACCTTTACAGTTCATACAGACACAAGGGAAGTTGTAGAACAATCGCCATAAGAAATGGTCCACCTCCCTGCAACAGTTCCATTTGAACATTAAGTATAAGAAGGGTGGGACCAATAATGTCGTTGATTGCCTCAGCCGACTATCAGTCATGGCGCTGATCATCGTTCTCAACTCCTATGGGCACGAGACATTGGGGTGGCCGCATCTTTACAAGAGTGATCCAGAATTCGGAAGCACATACCAGACACTCCTGGAAGGGAAGTGTTACGCAGTAATTTGTCACCGTTGGTCACCGTCCTTGTTACCCCCCCACTGTCGCACATTGGAGGACACGTTTACGGACCTGTGGCCAGTGACATAACTTGAAAACACTTGCATTGAGGTCTCCTGAGTATGAAGTTCAATAACCCTGAAGACACCCTTTGAAGATTAACCTCTGAAGATGCCCTTTTTCCATTAGCGCGGGTCCACAGTGTCTAACCCGCGCCAATGGCTCAGTTCCTACAAAGAGGGCGCGCCCATAGACGCTCTGTCCTAGAACAAAGCCCGCGCCACACAATTTGGGCATGTTTTTTGGCCAACGCATATTGGAATGCTTTTTCCTCCGTGACTCACCCAGTTCCCTGAAGGAAAAATCCAATAAAAGCAGCCGGGCGTCGGCTTTTCTATCCAAGGCAACTCAACTCAATGGTTATTTTGGGACATTACCAAAAACTCAGAATGTGTCCACATACAATGCATATCTCCTCTCCCCCCATCTATAAAGGCCTGTCTCCCCATATTGAACGGGCTAGTTTTTGGAGCGAGTGTTAATAGTGCCAAGAGTGAACAAGCTAGTGAGAGAGAGATAGTATTGAGCTAAGAGCTGAAAGAGAGGTTATGCTGCCGGATTGTGGAGAGAGAAAGTGACTTTGCAAGACATGTCAGACTGACTGCCGACCCAGCTAGAGGAGATTTGCAGCGTCAAGCCTTAAGTGGTTGTAATTTCTTCTCTCTTTTCTATTTAATGATAAGCGACTGTTATTATGGTTCCATTCATGTGTTCTACTGGTAATATGTGAATTATATCTTGCTTGACTGTTATATAGCTGTACGATTTTGGGTTTTATGCTTGTTTGTGGGTTGTTCTTCATTTGTGCAGGTGTCCATGCGAGGAGCGCAAGGATAGCGACCGGCCAGAGCTAGAGGACAGGAGCGACACTTCTCCCACAGCAAACAGCGTTGGATCCCAGGTTGGTCTCCCTGATCAACTTCTAAATTGTATAGTTAGGAACTTGCATGCAGCGTGATTGATTGTTGCTAGACCCCTGTGGGGCTAGTGGGATCCACCTCTGTCTGCAGAGGGGATTTACCTCCGCAACAAATTGGCGACTCTACTGGGGAGTTTGTCTATTGATTGTTTGAGTTATATTGTCTGATTTGTAAATCAAGGACGGAGCCTGAAGAGCGGCCAGGCAGCCTTCGAAACACTTCCGCTATGCGGAAGTGAAGTAGATCAACGCCCCTTCAGTCCATCTCCAGGTTGATTTACAAACTGGATAATATCAACCTTGCTTCGTGTGTTGTTTTGCTGTCATTTTCTTGTCTGAACAATTTCTTTGCCTACAGTTCTTGCTATCCTTCACTCACTGGCTCTGTCTAGTTCCTTTTTCTTTTTTTTGTCTGGCAAGTTCCCGCCAGCGCGGTTTTTCTCTAAACAGTCGCGCTGCTGGGCGTGGTCTGCCTTCGGACAGCTCGCGCTACACTCTGTTTAGCGCGGGTTGCAGGCTCACAGTCGCGCCTCTGCCTTTTTTGCCTGTCATTTTCCGGCCAGCGCGTTTTTTCCTCTGAACAGTCGCGCTACTGGGCGCGATCTACTTTCGGTCAACTCGTGCTACACTCTGTTTAGCGCGAGTTGCAGGCTCACAGTCGCGCCACACTGGTTAGATCTGTTTATAAGCCTGTTGGTCAGTCTCTGATGCTTGGATCTGGTTTTTTGCCCTGTGTATGCCTTCTGGGAGTCTTTTAGATTGATAACTGGCTGGTGGTGTCTCGTCCTTCAGTTGTTTGCCATTGCTTTCCGATTTCACATCTTGTGCTTTTTGTGTTATCAAACCTCTCGTGGATTTGACGATTTATATACCCATTTCTGTTATCATCAGACTTTTATATTCTCCTAGTGGTTATATCAGTTTTTGCACTTCATGTTGCAAATATCTCGCTTATAGCCTACTCATTTTTCTTGATTTCGTGGTAACTTAGCTTACATAGTTTGCATGAAAATCTTGTTTTTCTTTTGCTTTGTTGGGTTGGTTGTGTTTTGTTTCAAAAACTGGCTATTAGATTCCTTAAAAGCAATTATCTGATAATGAACATCTCTTGAACGCTTTAAGTGCATCATCAATTTTTTTTTTTTTAAAAAAAAAAAGGGGAAAAGAAAAAGTTTTTGTTTTTTTTATCATTTAGTCATGTTATGGTAGTTTTTTCGCTTTAAAATAAAAAAAAAAGTTTTTCCTTTCTTATCGATTAGCTGCATTAGAATTTTTTGGACATCGTTTTTGTTCACGTGAACCTCTTCACTCTCTTGTAGCTAGATTTCATTCAAACAAAACAAATACAGTTCTTTCATGTAGTTGCATCTAGC